>JAVJGJ010000014.1:118838121-118874181 GCA_035590215.1 Microhierax caerulescens
AATAAAATAAAATCTCACTCTCGACCTAAATAAATAATCTTTACATGAGATTCCCATGTCTAATGAGTACATTTCTCTTCTATGAACCTTTCCTATATATAAACTTCAACAAGAGTCCAGAAAACAATAAAAAAAATTTTCTCTCATCACCTCCACTTAGGGAAACAGTCCTTCAATAATATGGGTTACAGCAATTCCAGGCACAATATAGCTCTCACGTGGCAAAGAACTACCACTAGTTTTGCTTATAACCAACTTCATGGCTACCATAACCTCCTCCTCCTCCTGGCCTAAGACTTCCAAATGTTTGGTTTGGGGTTTTCTTGGGTTGTTGTTGCCATGGCTTTTCATTTGTTTTTTCAAGAAGCAACTCAGGAGGTACAGATCCTGAATCTAATGATGGAAGTGCTTTTGTCTGTTCTGGCTCCTGTGCATGACCCAGGACGTTACACATATGTTCCCAACTACTTGTAAAGAGAGGGACACGGTCTGGCAGCCTCATACACTACTTCCCACACTACTGTACAGATATCGAGGGGCACGCGATCAGAAAAAGAGCAGCTCCAAGTGGACACATGGCATCAAAAGTCACACAGCATATCTGAAACAATTATACGTGGCTTTGGAAAAAAACACTCAATGAGTATATTGATGTAGATAAGGATTATCACACTGTTTTGTTTTGTTGTTTTTTTTTTCTTTTTGCTGCATATATATCTTCTTACTGCCTAACCTGCTTCAGCTTGTTTCTCTGTTCTTCCTTGAGGCTTCCATGTCACCATCTCTCAAGATTTCTGTTGCTTAAAGCTGAATTATCACAGGGATCCAACAGGAACCAAAAATCAAAGCCCTGTAAGTAGCTAGTTGCAGCTGTTACTAAATCCACCATCTTCATTGCTTCTTGTTCCCCACTCTCCCCTTTACCTTAGTAAAAAACATTTCAGATTTTTTAAGGTATTAAGTGCTTTACTGCAGTATGTTGAGTTAGAAGAATCAAAGAGAGCAATAGCCACTGGCACTGCAAAGAAATAAAACTGTCAAGCCAAGCAAGGAAACACAGACTTATCAAAACGATTTCTGAATCTCTTTGAAGAGAGTCTTTTTCCATCTTCTACTGATGCTGCTTCAGGCACCTCACTGGAGTCTAAAGATGGAACCAAAAACAACCCACTCTGTCAAAAGCAAACACAACATCATCTTTACCACCTAAAATCCTGCCCTTTATAAAGAACAAGCAGACAAAAAAGGCTCAAAGGAAAAAAAACACTTTGTGGTTTTGTAGGGTTTTTTTGCTTAAATATCCTTTATGGTCAGATGGAAATCAGGAATAATTTGTTCTTTATTCCAAATCTACAGCTCAGCATTAAAACTGCTAATAGGTAGATTATTGTTAGATTTTATAAAGTTTTAGCTAGTTAAGAGCACTTGTTTCTTTTTTTGACATTAACATGGCCAAATTTTGCTGATACATCAGGAAAAAGCATGTTACATTATTTCATTGACAGATATGCTTCATTTCCAACTGCACAAATGATGGAATTTGACCATGTATCTTTAAGAATCTTTTTAACATTAAAAAAACAAAAGAAGAAATTAAAATGTGGCTTGCTTCATGAAAAAAATACACAGTTGAGAGTATTGCTGCTAAAAGGACGTCAACAGGAGATATTTAATACTATGCTTTCATTTTTGAGCAGTTAGAACACAATTATAGAATGTACAGTGCCTTTTTTCCTTTCCTACCTGTATAAACTATTTATTAAATGGCCTCAGGCAAGATGCTCATAATATGATCCAATTTGTTCTAAAACTAGTACAGAACCTCCCCTTTGGCTTTAGTACAGATAACTTGGCCTTTTTCCCTCTTTTGGCTTCATCTTATGGATCGATAAAATAGGCAAATGCACTGTCCAACTGCAAAATAAAGGGCTAGGTGAAATTACCACTGATCATTATAGCTACCTGTAGTGTTTGAGCAGCGCTTTGAAAATTATCGAGAGGCATTTGCACTGCAGAGTTTTAATAACTAACTCTAATTTCAAGTGTTTATAGTTTGGGTTTATACATGTTCATAAAAGCAGAACAGATCCCTACTGATCCTGCAGATTTACTACAGGTAATGGAAGCCCATGGCCTCCTCTTCTTCATTTCAGGTAGAGAGAAGGAGCATGAAAGACCTGTATTGCTGTTACATCCCATCAGTGACATAACAGAGCATAATCTGGTTTGATATCCTGTAAAAAGGTGAGAGGTAGACAGGAGGAAAGGAAACAAAACCCAGAGCCAATGCTTCCAAGTGCGAAGCGTTGGATAAAACTCAGCTTGAATTTCTAGAGTCTCTGCTGCGTAGAAACTCTGGGAGAGACCTTGCAGTTGGATCCTCCAGCTCTTTTGGTTTTACCAAGGCAGTCCAAAATGGGTGAAGTGGGAAAGGGCTATAGACAATTAGAGATGAATAAATCCCTGAAAAGCACAGAGGTACTCACTCAAACAAAAAGCATTACTTGTGTCACCTGTTCAGGGGCATTTCTCAGGAGCTCATCAGCCAGCAATGCCTGTTTCAAAGTTCACCTCAGCATCAGATATGTCCAAGAAATGGATGGCTAAGGGTGGCAGTGCAATTGCTCTCACCCACTGCATATGACACACGGGGAAATGTCCATACCTCCTTACTAGTAAATCTACATCTGACTCACTGACCTTGTATGTTGCCTATACTATTGCTCACTATAAATTTGATACCATTTTTTAGTTTTGTCTTTTGTTTAAACAGTCTAGGCTTGTGCAAGCCTTGAGCTCTGGCCCAAACCTTCCACCTAAAGACAACTTCCCTAAGAAGGGGAAAAGCCTTCATAGCCCATAAAAATCCAGTTCAGGTATTCTCTTTGGAAGTGAGCCTTGCTGATCTGAAGCCTCAGGCTGAGAAGTCAATTGGCACTTGGTTGAAGTGTAGGACAGGTTTCACCAAAGATAAGCATAAGAAAATACACAAATTCCTAGCTTTTGGTGGCAGCTGGGAGAGACCGAGAAGAAAACAATTGCCAGCAGCCTCCCAGCCCCACCACCCCCCTGAATAAATCTACACTGGAACTGTTCTCTCAGAGTACAAAGTCTTAGCACAGTAAAGACTTGATTTCCAATAGAAGCTATAGGTGTTAACGTAACATGACTCATAAGAGCAAGCAGGGCAAAAGTTCAAAAGATACTGAATCAATCTGTAATGGAAGGAATAAGTACTGTGTTACACTGGATTTTCTACCCTTTATTAGAAGTAACATAATATTCACAAAATCATCACATCATGCAGCTAAATTGAACATTAGTACAGTTACAAATAAAGTAAAAGGGATTCTTAGGCCCTCTGGAGAAAAGCTTGAAGTCATGAATGTAACAGAGGAAAAAAAAAAATAAAAAATAAATCAAGTCATAGTTTATTGGGCTGTTTATTTTTTAACCTAGGTTTTGCGAACTTGTGAAGCTGTAATCACTGCAGAGTTTACAGTAGTAACCTATCCTATATGCTTAATGCAGTGGGGCTTGTGTTATTTTTAGTAAAAGAAGTGAAAATGTGTGAGTGTAGTGTTTTTAAGTAACTGCTGTTTTCACAGTATAAAAATCAGAAGCCTATAAATTACTAGAAGGTATACTTTCAAGAAGACAACTTCAAAGAAATTAATTTCAGTTTTTAATACCTCAGCTGGTCAACTGCTTTTACAAATGGTTTTAATTTGGACAGCATACACTGATTAGAAGAACAGTTTGGTATCATTGCCAAGACTGGATGTATACATATTTGCTTATACAATCAGTTTCAAACCTGAATGACTAGGGTTAAATGTTGACATAGCCAGGTTCTCTTTAAAGTCTAGGAGTTTTACCATTGACTTTCCTGTAAGTGGCAAGCTTTCAGGAATATCAAATATTTTTTGCAAATCCTCCTTTGCATTCAGAAAGCTACATTACACCTATGCAAACGTGAATCTATTCAAAGTTCAAGGTGATTTGATTCCCATGATTATTCATCCCTATCTTTCACGAGGCTGACCACAGCAGAAGGAAACAGTGGAAAAGCTCTGTCAAGGAAGTAGAGGAGAGACTACACCTTGAGAACTATATTGTCGTTTCATGAATACTTGTGTCACGAAATGTTCCCTTTGGAATATATTTCCCTGTAGCAACACATGAGACTGGAGAGAAAAAAAATGGAGAAAAAAAAGAAATGGCTGTTATTTTGTCAAAGCCAGCAGAAACAGTAGTATGGATACTAACCCCCCAGCCCCCCTGCAACATGAGCACATACATATACATATGTAAAATGACGTTCCCTTGAGGTTTATACCAAACTCAGCCATTTGTATCAACAGTTCAGTTCCAGAGTGGATAAGGGAATTTCCTATGGGAGAATAATCTCCAGATATTCACACTCTCTACAAACAACTATCTCCTAGGTTTAAAACTAACGTGGGAATGAGAAACCAAAACAGAATGATTAGAAATGCTATCTAATTAGTCTAGAAATTACAGTTTTGCCTGGTACTTCTGGTGAAACTCCCCATCGTATCTGCACAGTCTGAACCTACTGGTCCAAATACAGTTTATGACTGAGACTAGAAGTGTTCTCAACACTAAAACAAAACGCAGTGAACAGTTCTGCACCTCTGGGAAGGGAAAAGTCCCATATCAGGAATACGTATGCAAAAGTTTTTCTGATATCCTTTATTTTTTTATCATTGGAAAGCTGTTCTGCTGAGCTCTGTATTCAGTTGTGGGGGTTTGGTTTTGTTGTTTGGGCAAGTTTTTTTGCCCCTTTCCTTTTCTTTAAAGAAAAGGAAAAATGCTTTTTAGAGAATCTTGTTGCCTGCTATTTAAAGCCACAAAATGTGCTTTTAGACCAACACCACTACAGACTACCACCGCTACCAGTTCTGAAGGCAAAGAATCTGAATTTTAACAGGTTGGGAACAAGATAACATGGAAAACACGGTCTACGTCACCAGAGCAGTGGTTTTTGACAGAGGAGCAGTGGTGGGAAGCAGAGGCTGCTGGAGGTGTTTTTAAAGGATAGTTGATGTACCTATGATGTTCTAAAGCAGCTGGTTCTATTCAGCTGCCTCAGGCACAGCCCTTGTAAGTGCCCAGGAAGAGGTGCCAAATTCTGTTCCTGCTACTAACTGTAATTATACAAATATATGAACCTATTATGGCTACTTAATGTTTTGAAATAGGTGATATCCTGGGACTAACACACCTATGTGCTGGAAGTATGGAATAGCATATTACAGGGTGTATTACCGGTCCGCAATTCTACTTGAATTTACTATTGCTGGTTTTTCCAGACTTAAGAAAAAGTGCTCTAAAGGATGCATGTCCTGATGTACTCCCTCTGCTTAGGATGCCAGACCCGCTTCAGCTGCGACCAATCACACCAAAGACAACAAATGGAAATGGGTTGTAGCTAGTGTTCAACAGCAGCTACTTATCATAAGCATTAGCAATGGGGAGTATGATTATTCCCATATTATACATATGGAAACTAAAGTCCATGCTGAGCATCATGGAAGCAAACCCACACACTCCTGAACCTACACAAGACCACAGTTATCACAGTGCATGAGCTTGTACTGCTCTAGCAGCATCAGCCTTGGCCAACCAAGACATGCTTCTAACTACGGTTTCATTTGTGTATACATTGCTAGTAAGTCATCCATCAAATGTTTATTTGTACAGATACTATTAGCACATTTTATTTTTCTGCAAAGAAACAAGAGGTATCCCCTTAAGCAGCACCTTTCTGCCAAGCCTCCTTCCTCTCCTGTCTGACAACACGAGGCTCTTAGGACAAGGCTTATGAAGAACAGTAAATCTTAGCTAAGGCCATGCACAGCCTCACTCACAGGAGCTGGTTATTGAAGTATATCCCAAAGAAAATAAAATTAAACAAAAGAGCAACTTCATTTTCAACTTGCAAGTATTTGCATATACACAATAATTCCCAAGGACTACTTCGGAAATTAACCACAAATCCTTTATGCATGAGCACTCCTCAAGACTGCGTACTCTACAGAGTAAAGGAATTTTAAAAAGAAACCTTCAATGTCTTGAATACACATTGACACAATCGCTCAAGCTAAACATGGAAGACTGATTATTACCCATACAGTTATGTTAACTAAGTAATATTAACTCTAACCAATATGTATTGTCACAGTCTGATATAACAAAACCACTGTATTTTCCCACAAGTCTACATTCATTCATACAGTGACAAATCCTTTCTTTCCAAACTCCTTGGAAAATCAGTAATTTTAGATTACTGCAGCTGCTATCCTTAGTTTGGTTTTTGTTTGTTTTTTTTTTAATGGCAACTTTTTTTCTTAAATGTTATACAAATAGAAAGTCTGTAAACACAGACTGATCTTCCATCAAAACAAAAATTAAGCAGCTAAGTAAAAGTTCTCTAGTGTTCCAGAAGCATTGCCACCCACAGCTCAAATTGCAGTTGGCAAGATTCTTCTTCCATTTAAGATATTTGAGTGTGTTGAACCCTCCTGACACAAAAACCTTTGAAAACAGCTTGTAAAAACAATGAAATCAGTTTGACTACTAATGAAATAACTGTTGTGGTCTGAGAAGTTCACACTGCTAAATATGCAGCTGATACCTATAAAAGAAGGATAAGCTCTAGCACGATCTCTCTTCTACATTCTACTAAACATTTTAAAAATGCTAAAAGCATCACCAATAGTAAGAGAAACTTTTTTCCATTCAGCATTAATTATTTTTTGTGAAAATTCTGAAATTTTTTTTGAAAACAAATTTGAGATTTATCACTTTGAACAACCACACTCCAGAATTAGCAAGGGACAAGAAATCTGATAAAGCAGCATTTAAATCCTAGATACTTTAAGAATAAAGATGTTAAAGATAGAGGTCTTTAAAATGAAAAGTGAGGAGAGATATGTCAAGGTATTACTTCAAATGGCCACTTTTTTTTTGGCCATGTATTCTAAACTTCCTTTATCATTTCAAAGATGAGTATTTTATTATCGCCAAGATCAAAATGTGATAGTCCTAATTGGCATTGCTCAAAAAAAGTAAAAAATTCATAGGTCTGCACTAGTGGATACACACAGAGAGAAAGATGGTGAGAATAAAAAAAATACCCAATATTGTTCCTCCAACAATAAGCCAGTTTAATGACATGACAAATCCACTTAACCACTGAGTTCAGAAAATAAATGACAAAAAAAAAAAAAACACGAGAAGAATTCGGCATTTTGTGAATTGTTGAATTTGCTCTAATTTTTTCCCCCCACTCACTGTAGCCCCCTCCTCCAACTCAGCATCTTTTCTGTCTTCTCATTCCCTACAGTAATTCAGCTGCACAAGTTGATAAGCATGTCTCACATAAATAAGAAGCTATTACTTTAAAAATGCATTCAAGGTCAAGGACAGGTGTAAATATTTGGTTCAGCCACAAGGAAAGAATTGAATTCACGCTATAAGGTGCATTTTTCACACAAACTATTGTCATATCTCAGCACTTAACAGTATTTTTCTGCATCAAGCCTACCCATATGCACTTGAGTTTTCCAGTGGTAAAAATAAAAAAGGGAGTTCAGATTCAATCTCAGGAGTTTCACTGCAAACAGGTAAGGTGAAGGAAGCCCACACTCCTCAACAACCGCAGAACACAGGAACACTTATTGTCAGCTTCCCAGCTTCAGCCACTTCTAAGGAGCTCTCAGTTTATGCAGTGAAGTGGCACCACCAGGGTCCTGCTGCCTTCGGAAGGTGCCAACACTTCACGCATAATGGAAAGTACTTCTTATGCCTCAAACTATTTCACAGAAGCTACAGAGAGCACGAGGGAAGGCGAAACCGCTAGAGCTGAGTCCAGTTCACCACAGTAGGCCGGCAACCTACAACACAAGCAACTGGAACCTCAGGTCCCACTGGGGTTAACAACCCCCACATGCTCACGTTTCTTTTAAGTGCTATAAGCACCCAACACGACAAAGGTCAAATGACCCAGCCCCAGCAGATTCCATTTAACCAGGGTGGAGCCAAGAGACCTTGTGGAATAGGTCTCTTGCGTGGCTTCAACGTATTCAAGGTTGAGGGACTGCTATTTGCCACCCACAGAAACAGCCCTGAGAAGGGGCTTAGTGGTTAGGGTTGACCTAAGTAATTAGCTCCAAAAAGGCCACAAGAGTCACTGGTTTTGTTAGTCATTCTACAAGGAAAATTTGCACTGAGCCTGAACTTTGTGGTGAATAAACAACCTTGAAGGTAAAACTGTCATCATGGATTTTTCTTTGTCTAGTAATAACAGAGAAAGAAGATGGCAATCAGAATTACTTTTCTTGACACTAGTGTTATTTAGACTTGCTTTTCTGAGATCTCTGCTCTGAGACTTGGAGTATTCTTGGCATTTGTATAGTGCAGGAGTGAACAGTGAGGCACAATTATGAAGTTATTAGGAAAAGTATTGCACTTAAGTTTGTAATGAGAAAAAATTCTGAAAGATCAAATAGTTTTTCTGTAGAAACAGGATACCTGTTTATTATTATTACTATTATTATTATAATAAATTTATGTAAACATCTAAGCTTGAGCCTGGGATGGATTCAATTGAGGAAAACAGAAGTTAAGTGGCAGATTACTGCAAATGTGGTGCATTCTAGGCCAATGGTGCAAAAAATAATCACTCTTACCTCAGTATAGCACCCTATTTAAGTGTTCAGCAGTTCTGATGTGGGGAGTATATAATCAAACATATTAAAATCCACGTAGCTGCTGAAGCACCTGAAAAGACAGACAGTAGGTTGAATATGCCTTCAACAGAATTGAATCAGCAAGAATAGAACCATGGGGTGACCTACACCTCCAAACCATAAAATCTGGTTACGTGCTCTGCACCGATGAACATTAGCTTGCATTTTCTCCTGAGCAAATAATTTCCACTTGCGTGAATTTGACAGGAACTCCTACTGCTTCTGGACTATTGCAATCCCAAGAGACAATGGGAATGCATGGCTAGGAGGAGGGTCTTCACTAAACTCTCCAGTTCAGTCCTCTCTGAAAACCCTCCTCTCTGCTTTCGGGCCAGGACCTAGAGGATAACTGCTGTTCCTCTGTTACACTGCCTAGACCAGTTTGCACAGTAAATGCTTTGCCTCTGTACCTTGCCTAGCACGTACCTTCCAGGAGAGCAGCCCGGAGCAAAAGGGGGACTCAGACTGCACGTGACTATTTCTCTGCTTTCTCCAGTGGCCCCAGATGAAAGTCACCGCTCAGGCCACAGCGGTGGCCTCTGCTGCACAACCTCTAGCAACTTCCAGTGTTAAAACAGCAAAGCCGTGGTGCCTGTAACCAGATGGCAGAGCACATACAGAAACGTGCTCTGATACAGTACATACTGGTTTTGGTTTGAAAAGGAGAGGCCAGACCCTCAGCTGACATGTTGATTATAGAGGCTTCATTCACTAATGTTGAACTTTGGATGTTTTTAAAATTATAAAACCAGATGTAGGTCTCAGGAAAATGCAGCATCAATATTATCCAAGAAACCAAAAATGGTGGTTTCTGTGAAAGAAAAATACTGTAAGAAGTAAAATTATTCACTTTTTTAAGATAAGAATATCAAGGAAGTTAGAAATGGCATAAGGGTCTAGAGCTGATTCAAATTTGTAAAATTTGTACAATAATGAACAAAGGCCTCTGCAGTTTCATTCTCCTTGATAAACGAATACAGTAATTTTTAAAGTTTCTTGGCTTTTGTCTTCAATGTAGTTAGCCAAAAAATTAACCATTCTGCAAAGAAAAAGCAGGTAGCTTTGATTTTGTTGAGAAACACCAATGTTTTATGAGTAAGCCTTACATAAATCCCAGACATACCAGCTTGGTGGTTTTGTTTTGTTTTGTTTTTTTAAGAGGATCAGTGTTGCCAACACTACCTGCACAGTTCTTAAAAGTTGTGCCACCTGGAAGTATTCGCTCCAGAGCAAACTAATTGGTTTACCCAACTTTTCTCCATATGGTCATTAGTAAAAGGATTTTAGCAAGTAATCATTATTGTTTGAGAAAACCAGCATTAATCCTGTTTAACAGAGAAATATTTCTCCTTGCCTTCCAGTAATCTGAATTTCAAAAACATGCTAAAAAGGTGAGAAAATCCATTCTGCTCTATTTTTGATTAACTCCTCTACCTTGTGTGTATTTAGAAAGGTTATATTGAAATATTTTTTTTGTTTTAATGAGACAGATTCAAAAATGTTTTCCTTGTAATGCCATGATGATCTTTCTATAAAGATGCTCTACTATCTAACGTAGTTTCCATGCTGAATAAAGACATTTGGTACACTAAAGTACAAAATGCTTTATACTGCTCTTAACAGACATTTGGTACACTAAAGTTCAAAATGCTTTATGCTGCTTTTAATATACCGTACACCAACTGATTTCTAGCATACTTCATATTTTTCTAGCACCCAATCAAACTGCATGGTGAACTAAACAATACAAGGTTTGAATACCCCTTCTTTGACTACTCTCCTTGCTGCATAAACACACCAAATTCATGTTTCATAATCATCACCTGTCTCCGCAAGTAATTTTCTATTGGCAGGCAAAATAAATTTCACCTGGAAATGAACACAGACATAGGAGACAATGACACCTAAAAGCTAAATCTAGATCAATCAATATGAATGTCAAATTTTGATCTCCTAGTGGTCCCCTTGGAAAGTGAACACAGCAGTTTCTATTCCATATCTGCAGTAACAGAACCTATAGGTTTGGTACATTTAATAGTTTTAATTGTGAAGTGTTCTGATTTAAATTTCTCAATGTATGAATTCAGATATTTTCTCACTCCTTTTTGAAATCTGCTTAGTGCTTTTTGTTACCACTTAGTGTTAATGATCTGCCAACGCTACTTCTCCTGATCTGCAACTCCTTACATCAGCATTCCCAACAAAATTCCCCTACTGCAACATACCACAAGTCTTAGTTCTTTGCTGTTTAAAGGCAAAGGTGAGCATCTCTGTCCAGATTCACACTGTTATCTCTCCATCAGTTCCCAAGGGAGTTAAGTGAATGAACTCAGCTAACAACATGTGTTAGGGACCTTTCAAAACCTGACCCTATGACCTCTGACTAGAGTATTTATTTAGGTTGCACATAAACTATACACCTATAAACATAGAAACTCCTGGGTGCTGATCCACTCATTCAGGTCAACAATTTGGCTCGAAGTTGTGGCTTTTATTTGGTTATGTGCATGCACGAGGAAACTGGCTGGCCTCGGGGAGCTGGAGTGCGCCTTGCTCTTAGACTGCAGCTGAAGTGTTCATTGTTCACCTAGATCGGGAAGTTGAGGCGGTCAGAATCTCCAAGTTTAGACACAGGTTCCAGTTATTCTGGCCCAACTGATTTTTGTGTTCCTCAAATTAGCCATTTTTTCATCTCCTCTTCAGACACAAGGACATGCATCTTTCATGTTTCTTCATTGATAAACACACTATAAATTAAAGCCCCTTTCTTAAAAGTCAGAAAGACTTTTGCCTTGAGTTTCAGTGAAAAATACAGACCCTAATAACTGGAGGTAAGCAGCAATCCTTCTGTATAGTATTTCATTTCCCTTTTGAAGCTTTACAAGGAAGTAATAAAAAACAGGGAAGGCATAAAACACAGTACCTGAGGCATACACTACTTTTAAGCCTGCACCATACTGTAGATATGAAATTATCATTTCTAACAGGTATTATATATAAAACAGGAAATGTTCCAGTATGGTCTCCATATCTAATTGCCCAGAATACCTTGCAATCTGCCAGAAAACTGTTATCTTAATTTTAAGACTGTATGGCAAAAAAAAGGAAAAAAAAAAAGGAAAAAAAAAAAGTAAGAAAAAAAGAAAATTATTAAGAGAAGGAACCTTTCTACTAAGTTTTATGAATCTGCAATTTCTTCTGGTGTCCACAAGGCATTATAACAAAAGAAAATGTTGCAGCAGGTAGACATGGACTGGTCTTCCAGTCCAGGCTGGAAGATGTTCCTCTCACTGAAGTACAGCAGAGCCCATGAAGTGCATAAGGAACAGCCAAAAATTATATATATTTACAAGTTAATTTGACATGTTAGCATTATTTACCTGTCTGCTCTTGTATTCATTCCTTAATGTATTTTCAGAGGAACATATAACACAATGAATGGTTGGTTGGATGACTGACAGCTTCAAAAGTTTGAGCATTTTGTACGGAACCAAGATACAGAACAGTACGTTCTCAGACATATGTCTCAGGCATAAAAACTACCTGTTGCTTCTCAGGTTTATAGCTGATTTTTTTTTTTCCCCCAGCTTAAAAGGTTAACATCAGCTGTTCTAATATATTTTGTATGTATAGAGCAAGATTTTCCTCTCTAGTTTCCAAGTGGGAGTGCAACATGTCTCATTATAGGCTGAGACCACAGCACTGATTCTAACGCTGTTCTTAATGCAAATTTCCAGAGCAAACAGAAGCAAACCAGGCTTGTCTGCTTTGAATTAGATTCAGATAGCAAACATATAAATGTGGAAAATAAACCAGTAGGAATGTTTTCAGATAATTCTCATTCTCCAAAAGCTTTAAATTGGTTGAATCCTTAAAAGTAAGTTAGTTAACGTGAGGTCAGGTTGCATCACTGGATTTGAAGTAGAGACAAGGACTTGCGTCATTTCAGAGCCTCAGTCATGGTTTATATTGGCACCGTCTCTAACTTTGCAGGCGTGAAAGAGAGAAGCATATCTTTCTGCTTCGTTTCTGGCTTAGGGCAATGAATGTCACTGAAAGGAATTTTTCCTTTTGGCTGTTACTCCAGGATGGCACTATGCCAGCACAAAGCAAAAGCCCTGGAAATAGCTTTGTATGCCTTTGTGGGTGCGGATAAGTTATGCTAACACAGGCTACACACCGGGCAGCTGTAGGTAGATCTTTCCTTGCTGTGTTCATGGTGAGGAGTAAGGAAGAGAGCTTTTGTGACACAAGAATTTATCTTACGAGGTTCCTTAAGATACACTTTTTTCTTTCTGGTCTTTCAAATGATCAAATCTATCTTGGTCGCTAGGCCCTCACAGATACAAAAGCACATCCACCTTGAACCCAGCCACCTATACAGAGCAACTCTGTCCACCTCAAAAAGAACTTTCTGAAAACCCAGCAGACAGGGGAAGGGAAGGGATGTTGTATTCATGATAAATTACACTGAGCCTGATTTTGTTATTTTTCTGTTTGTTTTGTTGAGAGCAGTAACATGGGTTTTTTCATCCCAATTTCAAGAACAGTTTCTACATATGCAAACCTTTCTCTATGTGTAACAGGGCTTTGGAAGACATTGGCCGTAATATTTTGCATCCTCCACATCCATAACAGTAAAATATGCAGACAGATAGGGGCTTTCACACTCCATTCATACTGAGGATAGCAGTGAACTCCTTCAGTAGTTCCAATTTGAATAATTTGGTTGCAAACTACACAACTTGAACTGTTGAGACCCTGAAGGTAGTATGGATGTACCTTAACCTCAGCAGATTCCATTACTGTAGAAGAAAAACCCAGCCAACCAACACAAACTACTTCCAGGTTCTTCCTACAACAAAATTGGGGAATGACACCTTAGTTCACGCACCTACTCTGTTCTCTAAGAATATCTATTTCCCTGATCATTTTGGCTTCTCTCTAGGCATGTAAAAGTTCCCTTGCCTCTAATAAAAATAGCGCTGAAATCACAGAGGGGAAAAGCCATAGCTTACACTCTTTCCTGTAAATTCCCACTTCAGCTCCTTTTATTCTTCATGAGTCATCACATATTACTTCAGTTGCCCTACAGCTCCTGGAACTCATGCAAAAAACTTCCCAAAGTTACACTTAGGTCATTCACTGATATCATAGACACTTAAACAACCACTTCAAGCAGCAATTATCTTTACCCACTGTGTATATCAAAATAAAACCAGCTACTGGTGGGCTTAGGAGAAGAAAAAAAACCCAACAGTTGTTTGAATTAAAAAGCAATGTTTTCTATCAGGACATTTCACTTAATACATAATATTTAGCAGCAACCAGACTACAAATGAAAGGCAAGACAAAACGGCTCATAGCACTAGCATGGCCTTCATTTTATTTATATCATTAAGGGGATAACTGACAGGAACACCCACAGTCTGCAACAATTTAAACATCTGGCACCACTCAACCCTGTGACAGCAAAACAGGACCCCCATACCATTTTAGGGGAACCCAGTCACTCTCAAAACATGACCCTCTGCGGTACAGTACTGAAAGTCTTAAGACCAGGTAGCACAGAACTCAACTAAGAAGGGAGTAGGGCGAGCATCATCACATAATCACATAACATCTGGCCACCACAAGGTTCCCCCAGGCTCCTTCACAAAAGGAAACTCGGGTTTTAGCCCGAACCAAGTGTTTTACCAGTTACAAACTGGTAACTAGTTCTTTTTAACCCAGAGTCCATTTTAACAATTATAAAACTAAACAAAAGGTTGATTGCTCTCTTGAATCACATTCCAGGAGGAAAAACCCTTGTACATGTTAAAATAAAATGTAAAAAAGTATGTAAAACCCAAACAACTTTATAATCGCCTCTTAACGGAGAAAGGTAGGGAGGGCAGGAAGCTGCAGATACATAAAGGGCAAGAGAAATTCCGAAAATATATTGCATTGCTACCAAAACACCTTGTTTGGGGTACTCCTGCCAATGCACACTGTTTTGCAAACCACCACAACCTAGGCATGCAGAGCTATCAGACATTGCTCGGTGTGTTTCTGCAAACTTTGTGAGCCAGCCAGGCTGAGATCAGTTTGAGACCCAAACTGTGGCTTAGGATATGCTGTGCACCACAGAATTTCTGCCCTGTAAGACACCTTATTTATGAACTAAGTACTCTGTTGCCACCTGATTTTTAAAGTCTCTAAGTTCCCAGCTCAACCTCTATGCTGGGTTTAATTTCTTTGTTTCAGAACAGACGGTCCTAGGCAGCCCCAAACACTCATCTATCACAGTTTTGGTTGAGGTTGTTTTTAATAATTAGTTGCAAGAATTAATTTGCTTCTGTAAGTTGAGGTGTTTAGGAGACATACTTCCAAGGTGTTTCTTTGTTGTGGTGCCAGTTAGGAGTTTCCTTTAAAAGTGAACTCAGGGGTTCCTGAACTAATAACCTGAATCAGCACAGCTGGACCTTCTAGAGCACAGGCAACTACACCAGGCATTACCTAATATACCATAAAATTAAGAGGGCGGACAGTGCAGTTCCTTGTATAGCTGGCAGGAATCAACATTTTTCCAAAATCACACAGGATTCCCTATCCTGACTTCTACTAGGTAAGGAAGAATGCTTCATAGGTTGCTATTTCTTTCCTCTTTGCACAACAAACAAATAGCCAGGGTTTCTGACAATTCATTAGCGTTCCTTGCCATGGACAATATGGTATGGTCCTTAGTCAGATTTTAATTGGGGAAAACCAGAACTATGGAGTCACTGTCCAGCAAAGGATGACTCTGAGGGATTTTTTTTTTTTTTTTAATAATTATTTTCTTTAAAAAAAGAAACCCAATCCTTTGAGTTTAGGGCAAAGAAGAAATACCAGAATCTCCCTAAAATGAAACACAGTTGCTGGACCATTGATAAACAACTAATGTATTTTAGGTTGGAACGGCATTTACGTCATCAAAACCTTTAATATATTCTTTTTATTACACTGATGTAATTAATTCAGATGGAAAACTTTAATTATCAAGGCTTTTTTTATTACTGATACTGGCTGAAGTGTATTTTTAAAATAAAGAAAGTAAAACTTGAAAAACTGAAAACACTGAATTAGATCTGGAAGTAGCAGTCTAACATAAAATGTATCTACACAGGTTTAGTATAGAAAATACTCAGGAACAAGTGATGATGTAAGTCACTAGGTTCTTTCACTAATTAACGCCTAACACAGCTTAGAACCTTTGAAACTCCATCCCAACTTGACTCTCTCGTTTTACAGAGGTAGTAATAAAACACTCCTTAGTTTAAGTCACTTGCTATTCTGTTACAGATGCAGTTTGCTCCGTAAGTTTTAAGATCAGGAGCAGCCTAACTTCTCTCTGTAGAGAGAAGTGCTGTGGAAAAAAAGTATAAAGTCATCAAACCTTAATGTTCTAGGAGATTGAAATAACAGTCTCGACTAGCAAAAAGTTGTTGCTCAACAAGAAAGAGCTCATGCCCTTATACGGTGCTGCAAGAAACTTTTTCAAGAAGGTAAAGCTTTTCAAATTGCCAAGTGACGTACTCACTCTTGTGGCTAGGAGCTCTGTCTGGAAAAAAACAAAAATCCAGGCCCAGGGTAGTAATAGCATTGTTGTTTCCTGTTCCTGTAAATGTTAAGAAGGAACCAAAACATACTCATTCACAAAAAAAACCCAAAAAAATACAAAAAAAAAAAAAAGAAAAGGAAAAAAAAAGCAAAAAAACCAAAACAGAACAGAAATCTGCACCACATGGGAATTAACCACGTTGCAGGACAATTCCAAACCCTTAAAAGTTTCAGAAATTATGCAGCTGTCTGCATAAATGGAAGTTTTATTTAACATGTTCAGAATTAATCATTAAGAGCTGGAATAGATACACGGTTACTTACAATACACTAGAACAGATCATAATGAAATTACTCAGGAGGGAACAGGATTACTGTAAACCCTTAATTTCTCCTGTCTTCACCCACTATTCTCCAGGAGCTCTTAAAACTGTAACTACTAGTCAAATGTTTTCAGTTACATTCTTTTATTATATAAATTAAATGTTCACATGGTACCATAAGCATACATACCACTTCACTAGCTATTTAGGACCAGATTCTGACTAAGATCCTGCACTGCAATAAAAGTGGACTAATATGGCTTAAAGTGTGTAGAAATAGGCCAATATTTATACAAATGTTTAAATGACTCCCAGTCCTCAAGAGCTTACAGTCAATGTCACTGCACATTTACTGATTGCAAAGGAGTTACAGGGCTGACGGGTAGGTAGATACTCAGTGACTTCACGTGCTCTCTTTGCTTACAAGCACTAAAACTGGTACAGTGCAAATATTTAGGAGGATTAATCTACTTTTGACTTCTTTGTTACAATTCAGGAAACTAAGTTTATGAGCCCAACTCTCCCCCACCTCACTTGAGAGAAATAGAAACCCACTGTCAAAATTCAGCATGCAATTACCTCCCTACACTGCCACCACCAATTACATTCTAATAAAAATAGCTTTTAGCTACGCACATCAATACTGTCATACAAAACATTTCTACCCACAGGTCACTAGCTCCAATCTGTACAAGTTTGAAAGAAAAAGCTGCTGTAGGTAAAAGTGGTGGTCAGTGTTCTGTTTCAAGTGAGTGGTGGTTGCTATGACAATGCTGCCACGATATTTTGCATAACCTTAGAAAAGAGTCCAAGGATTGAACAAATACCAACACCAAGTTCTCTACTTTCCCAAGTTAGTGGTCCCCAAAGGTCAGGGAGAAGTCTTACTTGTGGAACAGTCTCAAGAAAATGCAACTGCAGCTGTCTATTATATCTGCTCTGTGAATAACCAGAGGCTGAATTTCAGCATGCAAGTCTGTCAGCAGTACTAAAAATTATACTGCAGTAAAACAAAAAGAAGCCCTTTGTAAGCAGCTTCATGAAAAGCGCTAAAGACTAAACACACCTTAAAATGCCTTGATGTTTGTCGGGTTAGCTTAAGAAGGACATGCATTGATGCTCCAAGTTCCCAAGCCCTTTGTGTAAATACATAGGAAACACGAGTTCTCTCCTGCTGTCATTCCGATGCCAGCTAGGGAACTAACAAAACAAAGCAAGGGGAAGAGGGAAAGGAAGGAAGGTTTGCAGTTAATTCTATCCTTGTATACAAACACGTACTTCTCTTCCTGCTTAAATTTGGAAGGAAGTCCTTTTATACACAGCATGCTTCCTCACAGCATTCCCAAAGAAGAGATAGAGACATTTTTATTGGAAAAGGATCAGTTATGTTTCCCAGGTCCTATTACGCTTAAGGTGACACTGCAGCAGTAAATACTCCTTGAAAGAAGCAAGGACTTCAGCAACAGAAATGACTGTCGCAATGCTGCAGTTGTGTTAGGTTTGGTGCTGCAGGCTGCAAGGTCCCTTCACTCACCTCTCAGTGGCGCGGGGACAGGCGTGCTTTGTTTTACTGGATTACCAGGAGAGACTGCCAACACCCAGTTCACTGTAAATCACACTGACATATAAATCTTTAACAGGAACTGTCTAGCAAAGAACTATGTTCACCACATGTTCCCAATTTTATTGTTTCCTCTAGATGTCAATCCTGCACACACATCGACGATTACCCACGTGTAAGTGGCCCAGCATAAACTCAAGCACATAGTTGGGAGTATATCACACAAAATTGTTTTATAAACTTAGCTTGTAACACTCATTCATGACTTACTATAAAGAACCTAACAGAAAGGACTCAATCAGGTCTTCTAACTCCTATTTGTAAAGGGAACTTGTGGCCCCAAAAGTGTAAGTCAGTCCTGAAAACTAACCACAGGCATCTTTTAGAATCTCCATATTGCCAGAGACTGATGAAATTCTTTAAAACAGGAATTTACAACAGCTGCAATCTTTACTGGGGTACAGACCAACATATGTTGTTAAAGAAACCGTAAGTTTTCCACAACTGTCAGAGATTTTAAGTTTTTCAGAGTCTGAAAACCACTACATATATAATTTCTATACATTTAAAAATATGAGCTACACTTACTTCCAGTGTATTGATATTCAAGATGACGAGTCATTCACCTTCACAAGAGTCTTAGATTTCCAAATGCAGTAAATTCTGAACTTTTAAGCATCTGCCTGCTAAGTTGTATATGCCTGTACTGAAAATGATGCATCCACCATGAAATATTTTCTAGCAGGCAGGAATTTGACCCAAATACTTGGTAGCCCGATTAATGGATAAAGCCATGCACAAGCTCATTTCAAATGCATATAAATAAATAACACAAATCAAACTGAAAGCAGAACAACATGCTTGGGCATTGAAAGTATGATTTGAACCCTTGGTGGAATAAAAATATGTTCCTATTCAGCTGCTACCATTTCCTGCTTCTGAAAAGAATTCCTTCATCCATTAATGGTCTATGTAATATAACCATCCCAGGACCTGGAGCCCATTTGAAAGCAGACTGGCTAGATAGCAGTCAAAAGAAGTTGTATCTGAGGTGTTTACCAAAAAGTGGTAAATTAGTGGTAGGTGTCCCCAAAAAAGGTAGAGAGAGAACGAACTATCAATCCCACTCCTGCTGGTTGATGCAGATATATTCAATTTAACAGAGGGTATGAACTCAGGTGTAGAGACAGTCTGTTAATAACACAAACAACAGTAACATAGGAAATAAACTATTTAAAGGTATATAATCTGTTAAAGAAATATCTTTATGAATACCCAAGTAAAAATGTGTTCTTTAATACAATGTACTTCCTTTCAATTGAACCATATTCAGTTTATGGTGCACTAGCCACAATTATTCTTGCAGAGTGGCAATTCATCTGACAGAAAAAGTACTTTGGAAGAGTTTACAGATTAAAATTATTTGTTACTAGTGAACACCATGCTATTTGTTACTAGTGAACACCATGCTATTTGTTACTAGTGAACACCATGTCAGTTGCCTGCAATATTTCCACCTGCACTTGCAGATTCAGTATGTCAGTCTTTAAATTAATTGCAACATAGTTGAAATGAGGAGAGGGAAAGAAAACCAACCCAAGATAAAAAGAATGTAATGACTATTCTTTCTTCCCCCAAGATTAGTTCTGTTTCACACTTTTCGTGCATGAAAAATTCCTAGGAGAATTTTATGGTTTATGCCAAAAAAAAACCAAAACCACCAAACCAAACCACTTTCAAGTACATGCAAGACTAGGTGCTTAAGAAAAGATTTTTTTGCAAACATTAGCAGCTTCTTAGTTGCAAAAGCCCACTTTCAGGACAGAAGACAACTGGAGGGTAGCCAGCATCATCCAAAGCAAATTCACAAAAAAATGTACACATGCACAAAAAATACCAGTTAAAATTACGTCTCACATCCTAAAAGAGGTAAATACACATATATGGGATAGAGAACTTAAACATCCAAATTCTGTCCCAAGATGGAAAGGCAACTAGTTATATGTAACAGAGACTACTGACCAATGCATTTTTCTTGCTGCAGGGCAAAGATAATAATACACTGAAAGCCTGTTACCATTAGCAGAAGTGCTGATCTTTAGTTAGTAATCAGGTTAAAAAGCTGCTTCTTTGAAAGCTTTCATTAAATGTCATACACTGGTGACATGTCTATACATGTAGACATCATGTTGCATTGCAGAAGCTAGTTTTGCTCTGGGATTCCTAACTGCTAACCCTTTGGGTCTTTTTACCTTAAGAACTTGGTAGCTTCGGCCTGTTTCTCTTGAGCCTCTTCAGTGTGGGCCATCGGTGAGTGGGCTGCATTTACTTACTGCAAAATTTCTTGCATGCTGGTGGTGATGCCAAGTAAGCAAAGAATCTAGCAGCTGCTCAGAGGGACAAGGCTTTGGAGGAGAGAAGTCCTGAATGAACACCGAATCCAGGCAGACGGTCTCTCAACCTAGCAGAACATCCCAAAAGATTGTTTGCCAAGCAATGCCAAACTTTTCAACAAACTTCTAAGACTTAAGTGTTTAAAAAGAAAAACAGTTGCAGGTTTTATTATTAAATGCTTGTAGAGATACTCCAACTGCTTATAAAGGGAAAGAGCAGTTCCATTTACTGAATTTGCAAATTTGAACAGGATGTTTTTGTGTGCAAAAAGTTAGATGTGCAATGAAACTGCCATACGGTGCAAAAGCACTGGTATGTGGGGTGAAGGGGAAATAATAACTCCGCTTATCAAATAATGAATAAGCTGTTTAAAATGAAAAATCTGCCATGGATGTACTCTCTTAATCTGTATTTTGAACAACAGCCAAATTCAGACTTGATACTGAAATAGGATCAGAATTGTTTCAGATCTGCCAGGGCCAAGCTCTTAGACTGTCATTACTAGATTTTGGGTTAGATGATAAAATTAATGACTTTTTTTTAACCTTTCTGCTCTTTTAATCTGACTCAAAATCAGATTCATAAGACATATCTCTTTTAGTTCTGGTTCCATCCTAAATTTAAATCTCTGTGTATAGTTTAGAATCCAAACCATGCTGAATTTTAAAGAACCAGAACTTGTACAGGATTCTTTGATTCTGTCCCACTAGTCTCATAAAGCAAAAGGTGCTTAGCATTTTAAAAACCCTTACTTCTTATTCCAGCTTAAAGTAGGTTGTGCTTAATAAAAAGAAAGCAAAGACAACTTCTGCACAAAGTTTGTTAGTTATCGTACCTATGCTACATTTTATTGTGAAGTATTTTTTAATGAAAATTTAAATTTCTAGGAAGTTTCAGCAGCTGTACTTTTGAACATTTAATCTGACTGCCATTGTTTACACAAACCCATCTTTGTCATCTTTTCTTTTTGTGAGCAGAACACCTGCAGGACTGGAATAAAACTGGGGAAGGAAAATGATTAGGGGTAGATTTTCCTGCTACTGTTGCTTAGGGGCTGTCCCTGTCACATTTGAATAAGCCTTCTAAAACTTCACGATTGCTTTTTTGTAGCAAAGGAAGTGATCAAATTAACCACAGACCATTTGTTTCTCCTGTCATTAACTTACTTCATTTCCTACTGATGTCTAAATATACTGTAGGGTGGGCTTTAGTTTTTTGTCGTTTTTTCTTTTTTACTTGTTAGAGATTATTGTCTGCATGTCTAAGTAGGTATTCTACCATTACAATTATCAATGCGAAGGCATAATTTTTGTCCTAAATTATCTCTTATTTCAGATACCCAACTTAAAATGTCTCAGCAACACAGGTAACTCAGGACTGTCAGACCGTTTGGAGGAACCAAGGCAGACAACCAAAAAATGAAGCAGCAAAATAAATAGATCGTGTTTGAAAAAAATGAGCTGAAATAGTAGGTACTTTTAAGAGGATGTTAAAAATCAATAGTGAACTATTTTGGAAAGTAAAAGCGTAACATTACAACACAGGCTCAGTCAACAGCACAACTGCCTGTGACACAAGAGGAAAGAAAACTAATTTAAATAAACCACACTGCTGTCCTTCAGAGAAGCAGCTTGTGCAAGAGTCTCCACTGCATTTAAGAAACATCGTGACCTTTGATTTTCTTTAGTCCAGTTCCTGTTGATGTAGCTTACGACTTGGTTACTTATCAGTTCAGAGAAAAAGAGAAGTCCCTTTATAATTCTTTACTGTCTACCCAAATTTTGTGCTCAAGCACAGAAGAACAGAACAGAGTACTTTTCTGGCTGTTTGCCCTATTTTCAGAATAGATGGGTTGGAAGAGGACAGTAAGAGGCAGTTTAATTTCACTTCTGCTGCCTGTTCAAATTAAGTGAGACAATGCAGAGGTTGAGAACAGCAGTAAAGGTTACAGTTGAAATAAGAGGCAAATCACTACTACCAGGCAGCAGGAAGGAAACAAAGAGGAATTCTGATTCACAGGTGTGTCTGAGTCAGTGTTTCTTGTGACGACAGCTGGGAGAGGTGGTAAAATTATGCATTTCCCTTTGCTTGGGCTATAACTTCAAAACAGCCAGTTGTGAACAGACATTACAGGCATTACAACATCTCTCCCCAAGCTGTAGCGGGAAAACTTGGAAGCACCAGGACTGCATTCCAGATATGTGTAGGAGAAAAGAATAACCAACATCCTTCCTCCAAATGCTACATTTACTATTTAAAATTCAGTGGAAGGAAAACTTGATGTTAATATTACTTATGAACAACAACCCATGGCTATAGTTTCTGGCTGTATACAGACCCTATAACATTTTCACTGCCTTTGCATCTCGGATGACTTCTCAATTACTGCCTCACAACCAAGGTTGTTCTTGATTTCTAACTTTCAATCATGAGACCACGTGTACTTCTTTCAGAGGTAACTACCACATGCATTGCAGTGTCAGCTCTCTCTAAAGGAACCACCTATAAATTTGGGAGGCTTGTTGAGCTTGTTGAACTGAGTCATTTCCATTTCTGGTATGCACTACTTATAACACAGACTTATTTTCTGGCTGTAACTGAAAGCAGAATTCTAAATATTACTGTGAGGGATTCTTGTAGCCTTTTGTAGATGACAGGATTACAAAAACTACACCTTCCTCTCATAAGCTGGAGACAAAAAAGGTTCTCCTAGAACAATAAAAGCCAAGTGATTACAACCCTTATAACCGCACTTCCTACACAGAGTTGTTTGCATCACAATAGATATGCTCTGCATTTTAATTTTTCAGAAGGATCTGACTATTAAGGAACACTTTCTTGTTACTAATAACTTCCACTTCGTTCAAATTTGATCCAGAACTATTATACATATAAATATTCAAAAGCTTTTATGGCTTCTTCTAAAGCCTCACATTAGAGGGAAGACAAGTTTTGAAACATTCATTACAAAAGATTTCTGCCATCAAAGGGTCACGAGTCTGTCTCGAATATCAGATTCTGTCAGGTCATTTGTGATCCACCTTTGACTGACAATTAGGCAAGCACACTCAATGTATAGTGACTATCTTTGAGCTTCCCCTTTTCCTTCATAAGATAATGTACCTGATAGCCGAAGTATTGTCATGCACTCTTCAACTTAGGGAACTGCCTCTTAAAAGTTACTGGAGCTGTTCCCTAAAGAGAAAGGCAATTTCTTCTGTTTGGCTTGTGTTTATTTTTAATTATGAATTGCTTACTGCATGCTTTTTTTTTTTTTTTTTTTTCTGCAGGACAGTCACATGAATACACAGGAAATACATCTGGAGCAAAGAGAAAAGATCTGCTCCTGGAACTGGGCCTGATGCCAAAACAAAGCATCAGAACTTGAACTGAGGACTTGAGAACAAAGCAGGAGCAAAGATGTCCAGTAACACTAGTATTACATCCTCACCCTATAAGGAACAGTATTTTATTCTTAGAAGTAATGCTACTTCCATGCTAAGGAATGATAGTTAACCGGAATACTCAAAACCACTTTTGACCTGCTATATGTCTTACAGTCTGACCAAAAAAAGATTTCAGAGCCACATGAACCAACTGACTACATACCGTAAGATATTAAAGAAGAATACCATAAAAATCATACTGAAACTACTGTGGAAAAGAACTCTATGGACAAGAAAGCAGCGAAAGCTGAAGAGCTGAGCTTTACCAGTTACTATTAGTGATTTATTACAAAACAGCTGCATTGGGACATATAAACACACACACACCCCATTGCTAGCTGTCTGTTAGTAGCTGGAAAGAGACTCTCAGTTCTACTTGCCTGCTTGGCATTTAGCACCATTCTCCACCCACACAGCCTACTCAAAATGGCACCCACACTGGAAATTTTATGCTCTTCAACTTCTATTTTCCATCTGTATCGAATTCCACAACATTCCAGCTGCAATTCCAGAAGTCAGCTAAGTTTGTTGTCTTCATGCCTGCTCTGCTGTTCACACTCATTCTCCTTTCTCTTGCTCTCCTGTTAAGCATACCCCATGTGGGTTAAAACTTAAAACAGATTGCATCCAATATGGAATATTTGAAGGAGGGGGGGAAAAAAAAAAAAAAAGAGCAAAAACAAATGAAAAACTGAACGTTGACTAGCTCCTGCATTCAGCTTTTACTGAAGTTAAGATGTCATAAAGGTAACTTTCCCAAAGCATTTAAAATGTTTACAGCTCTGGAATAGGTACTGCAGAATTCCTCTAATTTGGCAATGTGCTTTATCCTTATCTACAGGTGTCATAAAAAAAGATAATTAAAATCAAAGGTAGCAGTTCAGTTTGGTATGCATATGGCTCTCTCAGAATCACCTTCTGTTCTATACCCGCATCAACTGGAGAGGACAACGCTACGCTGCTAAACAACAAAACCGAGCACCTCGCTCATTCCCCACCGAGTGCCTACGTTTGGTGCCGACTCCCGCAGGGATAACATCTCCCACAGAAGCCTTCCAGGGGCATGCAGTTGAAAGCACACCCATGCAGTTGCCAGTCCGGGGGCTGCCTCCCTCTGCACAGAAGTCAGCCACCCACACCTGTCTCTTAGAGAGCAGCAGCGCTGGGGATAGTAACTTAGCCTCTTGCCAGCCCAGAGTGAAGGGAGAACAGGCTCTCCTGGAAGTGAACTTGTCACATTTAAGTGAGCAGAAGGTGCTGGTGTTCTTCAAAAGCATAGGAAGAGAAACACAGCTAACTAGCAATAGAACAGCAGGTATCCAGGCTTCCTACATTTTGGTTATCACCTATGGTTTGTTCAAAGATCCATCCCCTGTAAAATAAACAGATGAATTCTGAAGTGAACGGAGCAGCTTTGTTCCTGGAAACACTGAACTCGTGCTGGTGAAAGACTGCGAAGAGTTTTAGAGGAAGAGTTCCATGGGACACTTCTCAATGGACAAGGCTGTGTTGACCCTGGAGGAAGACACAGCGCAGAACTGCATACACAAACATGAGAGCCCTTTTTTGTCACTTTTTCAAAAAAGTCATATGGTTATTACCAAACTGTCCAATGACAGCAGCAAGTAAGAATACACAAAACAAGCACCACACCTCAGGCAACCTATTTACAAGCTGTTTCAGTCATGCAGCCAGGAAATGGAGGAAGACTTGTTTGAAAGTAGCTTAGAAACAGCAAGGCTGTACTATCCATTTCTATTAATAACCACATGTGTTAATATGGTTACACAACATGAATTTCAATAGGCCTTGCCTGCAACATGAAGGTAATTAGTTTCTAACTTCATTTTCTGGACTCCAACAGACAATACTCTCTGACAGTTTGCTTTCACGTTTATGGCATTTCTTTCCAATGCCTAAGCACCTAGTAAACAGGCTCATTGCCCAGAAAAAGTGATACATCCAGTCTCACACAATAACAAGGAACCATCTCATCACAATCCACTGTGGCCATGCTCTATTATCCATTCCAGGAGACTTTTGTGATTCCAGATACTTCTGTATGATGCAACACCTCAGCTCTGAGCATTCAATTGTATGAAGTATCTTCCACAAAGGTGAAATAGGCCTTTCAGTGCCTCTGAAGCTGAAGCATTTGCATTGGCACTAGGAATTAACAAATAGAAGTATAGGCCCACTGAAGAAGGTCATGTATTTTGAGAACTCTGACTATGCACAAAAGGAAAGCAGTAAACATTGGGCATCGAGAAGGTTCCCAGGACAGTACAGTAAAAATCTTTTGCAGATTAATTTCCATCAGAGTTGCCCTGAACAGCTGGTTGTCCAATACCAAACTGATCTGAAATAACTAGAGATGGCAAGTTTTTGCACGGTGAAGTTCTCACACCATGGCTGACCACCACTGCTTGTCAGTCCACTACTAGCATGCATTCCAGCAGCTACAAGCCCTTAGTAGTTCCATACCCAACAAAGATGGCCCAGATGAACGCTCCGTAGAAAAACTGAGCTCAGTTCTCCTGTTTATTCTTATTTTCCATTAGACATATTGTTATGGAATCCAAAGCCCTGTGAAGACAGAGCCAAGCCCACCCACAGAAACGCCCTTACTCATAGTCAAGTCTTTTCCTTCCCAGTCAAGAATATCAACACAGTATCCCCTCCCTATTCAGCAGGTGTATAATTTCATGATCTAATTCTGTGAACAGAGAGCTCAGAACTTCTGCCTGTGAATGACATGGGAGATAAGGGAGACTAGGCAGCAAGATGAGAGAAAGAGAGTAGAAGTAAAAATATTACCCAGAATATTTCTCCAGGGAACATCAGTAGGAACTCAGCAGGGCCCATTTCAACTCTCTCATCTGTTCTTTGGGGTGAAATGTCTTTTTGTCACCTTTGAAAGACAAGGAATAATAGAAGATCAATGTGCTACATAACTTACTTCATCGTCTTTTTGTTTTTCCAAGCTTCCCAATTACCAATATGCAAGCTTAAGGGAAGAGAGTTCATGAATCTGTGTGGGCAGTAGGAGCTAAGATTACAACTGAAATACTGTATTTTTTGGGGGGGATACACGCAATGCCACTATCACACTGTAAGCAAAGGCCTCTGGGGAGCCAAGAAGAAAAGGGCATAGAAGAAAACAAGAACAGTGACAGAAACAAAGGGCAGACCTTCCTTCTATGCCTTTTCCAACACTTTAAAGAGGATTTAGAATTTTATTGAAGATCTTTTCTAAATAGTTTAATTCTTTATGGGTGGGTCTAACAGATAAACAGTAAGAACATCCATTATTTTAAAAAAACTTGTCCCTTGGACAGTCATGTAAAACAGGTTTACTAAAACAATGAGCAAGACAATAAGAAAGCTGGTGAGAATTCAACAGAGACCTAAGATCTTTGTTAACGGCAAAGTTTAAAAGCATATGGAAAAAAAATAGATGCCACTTTGACTGAATGAGGTATTTTCTGATCTGTGTACAAATTAGGCATGATCCTGTAATCAGTGAAGTCATTATGGAGAAGATTGGGCAAATACAGGAATAAAGCACCCTCAAGATACAAGTAAATCTCCTCACCTTAAAAACAAAATGTAAAACTCTGCTTAGTGATGATTTCCATTCTTACATGATTTGTATATTTGCAAAACAGGTTTGTTTACTCACCTCTTAGCACTTCAAAAAGTTTCAATGATTTGATGTTAAGTCTGATAAGTAAAGCTTTTTAAAAATGTAATTCTAATGGTGAAATCACAGACTTCAGTTCTCCCAGTCATCATGCCAGTATAATACAGAGCAAGGACAGAATGTAGGGCACTGCCACTACAATTTCTTTATAAATACACAGCTTTCATGTCATGGTTCAAATAATTTTCTCTTTACTGTAACTTATCACACTACTAGTCATCATTGGCCTAGACTTTTTCCCAATTAACTTCTTTCACCCCCGCCCCCCCTTCACCCTTTTGCAATAACTGTGACTGTTACGGCTATTTAAAAAGACCATTTCTTTCCATCATACCAGCTGTACATGGAGAAGATGAAACTGACTCATTTGGCTGTATGGGTACATTTTAACTCCAAGAAAACACTCAAATAAGTTGAGACAATTTTATTTTTAGGCAGCCCCCAGTGTTCACTTAAAAAAAAAAAAAAAAAGCACAAAGCCCTTTTACAGTTACAACCAAGCAGTCAAGATTTCAAGTTGCAATTAAACAAGTTCATGTATGGAAAAACTCTGAAACCAAACATATCCACTTTCCTCAGGATAGAGTTCTGCCTGTATAACTAAGCTTTCAGAAGTTGCCTAAGTTTGTTTTTCTAGTCCTCACACACATATACACATACACACACATACATATAGACAGACAAAGAGACCACAAACAATGGAGAATTTCCTGTAGAAGTCATTCCAAACACACATTTTTACATTTATGTTGCTAACCACTCCTGAAAAGCCTCAGCCTCGTTTTAGCAAAGCCCTTTGACACAGATGAAGCTTAAGCACATACAAGTACTTTAAAAATGAGAGAATGAATACAAGTACTAAAAGTGATTAAGCGCAACTGAAGACATAAATCCACAAAGCTGGTAAACTTCACAATTTAGAAGACAATCTGGAGAGCCATATTTTACATTTTGGTTTAAACGAAGACAGTGCCACTGATGTCAGTTTACTCTAATTTTACATCTCTCCTGAAAAAGATTCAGTATATTTTAAAA
This sequence comes from Microhierax caerulescens, assembly GCA_035590215.1. Classification (NCBI taxonomy): domain Eukaryota; kingdom Metazoa; phylum Chordata; class Aves; order Falconiformes; family Falconidae; genus Microhierax; species Microhierax caerulescens. Next base: position 118,866,942 of record JAVJGJ010000014.1, read on the forward strand.
ATACCATACTACTATTTCATTATAACACTGCCATTTAAAAAAAAAAAAAAAAAAGCTTTGAGAACATGTAAAACTGAGTACCTCAGACTACAGTACTTAGATGCTTCATGCAATACAGTTAAACATTAGTCAAATGCTTTTCCTGATGATTCTACAAGCTTGTCATTCTGAAACTAACATCAGCTGAGTGAAAACTAAATATACCTAATGTTACTCGTACTGCTATGAGCCTGTAGTAACTTCAACGAATAGTCCTGCATCCTTCTGCTGTTTCTTTGGGCTAATCTGACATTATGTCCAAGATAATACTAAAATTTACTAAAATACAATAAAATTGCACAAGCCAGATCCAAACAAGGCTTCACATAACAGCTACATTTGTAGGTACGCTACTTCACAGACAAGCTGCAACTGTAGCAAATGCATTAAATAGTAAATTATTGCCACTGTCCTGATTAATTCTTATCCTACTCTTCATTCACAAGCAGATTATAAAGAGTATTTTAATATTTGGAATTCTGGCTGGAAGGCCCAATTAAAAAAATAATCTCATAGCATTTTTTTTCTGTTCTACTTGGTGGATGAAGGAGTTACATTCAAATATTCACAAAGAATATTAAACCTTCCAAGCTCAAAACTCACTTGCCAGGCATTGCCTCCAGTATTCAGTCAAGTTTCACTATTTCAGCAAACAAGCATTCTTTCAAAGTAAACTGTGACTTCTCTAATGCCAAAGAGATAAGCCAGTCAGACTGAAAACACAGAAAGCTTTAGTGAGCTTCAGTGTACAGTATCTTGTAAAAGCAGCTGAACTATAAACTGACTGACAGATAAGCTATGCAAATAATTTGGGAATAGATCAAGTGCTATTCACAAAAATGGTGAAGAAGATCCATAATTTCTTTCTTATAAAAAGAAGTGCCTTAGTAAAGTAGCACATTAGTAAATACAGTTTTAGCTGTGGTACCTATCAAGCCTTCTGGAAACTCTGGAAAACGTGGTAAACAAATGCATTTGATTTAACATATGGAGTCATCCACAACATTTTGCTTTCACACCATGGCTGCTATTGGCACAATACTGAGCTGCAATAAACTGTTCACCTACACCATTACAAGGAACAGGTCCTTGGAATAAATACTATTCTGTTTGTTTGAATACAGCTCTACTCATTTAGTCTGGCTGAGGAAGGGGCCCCTCAACTCATCCAAAACCGTGAATACTTGGGAGTGCCTTGAGTAAAATCCAAAAGGTGATGTTTGTATGATAATGTCAGTGAAACCAAACCATTTAAGTAGAGCCACAAGCCTGTATTTTTAAGCAGGTTTCAATCTCAGCTTACTGCTTAACAGCATCTTCGCTCTGACTGCTCTCTATGATTATTTTGCCACCTCTCATTTCTTTCTTCCTCCTTCAGAGGTCATTTGGTACAATTGCATGTGAAGATACCACAGCCTTCTGCTAGTTCTGCCTTTACACAGTAGCACAAGAGGACCTGAAATTGAACACATTTTCCATGAGGGTGTTTATGTAAGCACTGGTTTCCTTGAAAATTTTTTTAAGGTTTTATTTGCTGCCCAGATTGTCTTAATGCAAGTACCCTCCCAGAACGTCAGTTGTTTAAAATTCATCCATGATAAATTCTGAAAATTTTCCCTATCTATCCTAAGGAGATTTCAGAGCAGTTTATGTGCTCTATTTCTGCTTTTTGGCTCAACCAACTAGACTCTTCATAGGCCTCACTGCTCAGTAATCATGTTTGATAGATTCAAAATCCAACTGGTATAATTTAGTCAAGTGGAAGGAAAAATATAGAAAGCCTATGAGTCAAGGGGAGCAAGTTCACAAGAGAGTATTTTCAGCTTTGGCCAAAGGAAAAAAGGGGGGATGCATGCTATAATTTTTTTCCATTCCAACACAGAGTTTCGCATTTTTAAAATATTTGAACTGGCAAGCACTCTGTCACGCATATCCTGGTATCTACCATGCTTTTGCTACCAAGCAATACTACTTTTGAAAAGTGCAAATCTGCCTGGTTTCCATAAAAGTCACAACAACCTATAATCCCAGTGCCAGTAAGTAAAAATTGGTATGATCTTTAAGGTCTCTTCCAGCCCACACTATTCTCTGATTTTGCATGAGCAGGAGATATGGCAGATGTACAGGAACAGACCCTCAGCTGAACTAATCCAAGGTAACTCTGAGGACTTTCTTACGTCGTGACACTATGCAAGGCTATGAAATTGGGTTGAAAAGCTTTGAGTGTACAGTCTCATTGAATCTTAAGTGTAGCAGAACATGCCTTTCTTTAGGGTGCACAAAGTGAATTACCCCTGCCATTGCACTGCTTCAGCTGACCACAGAGTTATGAAGGAAGGTATAAGAATTCCAGTACACCTCCAGAAGTTGTGTTGAAATCGTACAATAAAGGGGCAAAATTACTATACTTAGCTTCTGTATGTCACCAAATGGAGAAAGCTCACTGAGAATATTAATTTTTCTAAAGTGTTCACCTCCTTCAGAAGCTGCCTTTAAAAAGTCTCTTTTGGAAGGCCTGAGGCAAGCTTCAATCAATCCTTCCAGCATATGGACTTCGTCTCCTGGAAGCTATACAGTCTCTTCACCTGTATTAGACAGTGATGCCAGACAGCTAAGGAACAAGTACGTGGCACCCACACAAACCGCACGGGGAGAGTCTTGCTGAGGCTCTGTGCACACTGATCCGATCCCCCTAGAACTGTCTCACACATCAGCAGCACAACTGAGCCCTTCCTGACCATGTCACCACTTATCAGTGATAGCCTTGGATTAGACAGAACAATCCAAAAGTGTACTGACAGAAGTCCAAACCCAATGTATGTAGCACACAAGAATTGAGGAGTTAATGAACCCATTCTAATCCCCTTTAAACTGACAAAATCTAAGTATGCTGCGCTTGGAAAATAAATGGCCTGAGCCATGTATCTATGGCAAAAGTGGAGCGTTTGTTCCAAAACAACTTCAGAAAAACAGGAACAAGCAGATGAAAGCATCCAAGGTTTTCAGAATTAGCAAGCTATTCTGCACCTCAACACACCTTCAAAAAGCAAAACCTTCACATTCAGTTCAGAAATCACCAAATATCCTTTTTATATATCTCTTTTTTTAAGATCAGCCTGCTTTTTCAAGTATCCACAAATAGCCACATAAACATACAACTATTTACTTTTCAAAATTCTGAATACGTTGCCTATATGTAAAAGAAAAACGGGGGGGGGGCGGAAATTCCAAGACATAGGACTTTCCTACTTCCTCCAGCCCCTCTTTGTAGGCTTGGACAAAGACACTGAACAGTAGAAACTCAGTTGCTGATACTCCCTTCTACCAGGCCAGAGTTAAGCACAACACACTCTCCAAGCTGCTAACACATAAGAATATTAACGATATTCTTACGAAAACCTGTAGCATTTAGACTATCCTTCTTTCATAAAGAGAAAAGGGAAAAAGTAAGTCAAACTTCAAGATTAGGGACAATCTAGGAAATAATATGACGACTGTTTTTTATAAACATCTACATAGAAAAACCAAGAGAAAATTTCACTTAACGTGACAGACTCTTTACTGAGTACCAACTATATATACCTAGTTCCAAAATTATACAGCTATTCAGAGATACAAGGCTTTAATCATTAATACTTTATTCCTTAAAAAGTTAGCACTGGGACACAGTCTAGCTAATTTGGGCAAGAGCAGGATAAAGCCTATGAGGAGCTGTCATTGACCACTGATGACTGCTGGCTGAGTAGAGAAACTGTTTTAGATTATTTGTACCTCTTCACCCTGATGAAGGAAGAGCTTGAGAAGAACTGAACGACATAAGCTGACATTTTTGGTTATACCTATAGTGCTATACTATTTAAAGAAAAGTTGTAAAATACCAGATGCTTTAAAAAAAACCCAAGAGTAACAGAAAGAAGAGAGGAAAATACTGGCACAACAGACCTGTAAAGCCAGTATAGCCAGTTTTGAATTTACCAGTAAGTGACTGGTAACCAAACAAAATAAAAACACTGGGAAATAGACCTGCAGGAAAACAAAACAAGACAAAACCAAACAAAAACCCCAAACACCAAAATCCCCAAATAAAATCACATTCTCAGTAATAAAAGCCACTTTTGTGCTGTTTGACACAAGGGTGACAATGCTCTGCTGGACACTTTCTGACTGCCTGGACAATGAGGGCATCCATGTAGAACTGTATACATTGAAAACTAGACAGGAATATGACAGAAATCCAGCAAAAAAAAGATTAAGTCAAGCTTCACTTCATTATTAGTTCTACTTTGACCTCTTTATATTTCATTTGACAAAACATACCTTTAATGTGAAACTTAATGGAAACAAGTGTTATCCTCTCACATACAACAGAATTAATAGAATAATAAAAAACCCCACATTCTAATGTAGTATTCACTGTTGTTCAAAATATGACTGCTTAATGCATTAAAATGAACATTTGAGAAAGGCAAAAATCACTTATTCCTCTCCCCAGAAGTTTGATTCATTATTTTTCATTTCCTTTAAAAAAGAAGAAAAATAATCTTGTAACGAAGTAGAAAAATACAGTCACCAATTGCATTATGTAGAATGAGCAAGCAATGCAAAAATCTTGTAAACTCAGTCTGCAAATAACTGAATTCTCTGAAGCATTCAGCAAATAATTACAAGTAACAAATGCATTCAATCTGCGTTTGCAAATGACCCATGCAAAAAGTCCCAAATCACTCAGCTTTATTAAAATAGTGACTTCCTTTACAAAACATATGGTTTACTTTCCGTTTGGAAAAAAAATCCAAACTTACTTTAAATGAAGGTAAGCAAGCGGGGTGGGGGGAATCCTCAATGTGTTTACTACACCTGTCAAAGACAAAAGGTTCCAGTCTTTGCTCACGAACAAACTACTGGTAGAACTTGAACCATACAGGACACACAAGATATATCACCAATTCAAGGAGTCAACAAGCAGATTATAGCACAAAAAGTTGTCGTCTTTTAGAAGGATGGACAGAACATTAGAAGCTACGATAATGAGTGGCACAGAAGAAGAAATATAAGCAAATAAATCATAATGTTTAAGTTACAATTTCCAAGCACTGCATGATTTCCCTGTTTAACTATAAGACACTATCTTACTAAACTGAAAACATTGTGGCTTGCTGCGGAAAAGTCTATGTAACAGCATCTCATGCAAATATTTCAATTAAAGCTGCTGCTAGTATCATTCAGATCTCCACTAATTGAGGTTATTTCAACTTGCCAAAGTACAGAGGAAGTCTTTCCTACGGTAAACTGTGTTCAATAGGCACAGGGTTGTTTCCTGTCAAAGTACAACTACTACTGCAGAGAAAGCTGGCAATGGAAAGTCCCTAGGCATATTTTACAACCACTTATCACAACCTGAAAAATCTTAGAAATTCTGGTGAAAGCAGAGATATTTGAATGGAAAAGAAAGAAGGCTCCTAATTCTCAAGTCAAACAAGAAATCCCAGTTGTATTTAGACAGGATATTAGATAGGATGTTGAAGTTAAATATTGCTGCTATTGTTTTATCAGATCCAGATAAGGAAGAACTAAGATCACAGCACTCAGCAGGAACAGGAAAAAAGAGAGGGGGGGAAAAAAAAAAAAAAAAAAAAAACGATATTGACATTGATTACTTCTATCGCACAGATGGAGTAAATTCAGGAGGTAGTGCTAAAATGACAGGACTTAGTTAAAGCCTTTGCACCTGCTCTGGCAGATGGATGCAATTAATAACAGAAAAGAAACAGAAGAACTCAAGTAAAATTGCTCCCTGAGGGTTAGGTTATTTTAAAATTAAGCTGACACACTTTTAAAAACAATATATGAAGGTGGAAATAAGTTTTGAAGTGGGCTGTCTAGTTTACAGCAAACGAACTCATTAGCAAGGTGCATAGACAAACATAGGCCTGGCCTCACAATTAGCTTTCATAGTCATTTTGCAAACAGATAATGTATTTTCTAATTGTTCATAGTCAAGCAAATTGTTCTGCTATATTTTGCATGGGAAACAATATCATACTTCAGTTGATTTGCTCCTAGTTCAAATGAAAGAATTGAAAATGCAAGCCAAAGAGCCTTAAGTCAGTGAAATTCTTGCCAAAGTACTTCCAATGTGCCTTTAAGGAGTTCACTTTGCAAGAAGCCAGTTGAAATTAATTTCATTATTTGAGGTCCAACCAAAATTAACAGAGATGAAAGGCCCCATACTACAGTGTGTGCACACATGTATGTGTACTTACATGCACATGCACATACCCCAGCTATATCTGTATATGGTTCCTACAGTCCTGATGACCTAGGCACATGGCAATCTGTGGCGTTAAATTATTAGGATACTCCCTAGCAGTTTCAGCCTGTGCCAACTGGTGTTTTCCCAAACAAATTCCAGGGAGGTTCAGGGTTAGAACAGGTCAGGGATCACTCCCTGGATGCAGGTATTTTGGGAGCTGGAAGTGAAGGGGTGGTGGTGGTGCAATTTTACTAAGAATGGTGGTGACCAGCCCCGTCACACCATGCTGCCTGGCCTCAGGAACAGAGAACAGTGAGTGCCTGGGCCGTTTTATTTACAGGCATAGACAGAGCCAAACTCAGCTTGTCTTTCTAAACCAAAGATAAAAAGAGGATTTAAATCCTCAGCAGAGAGAATTAATGCAGCAGCACTCTGTTATCATCAGCTGTACTGCAACTGCCTGCTGGAGTAAGGAAGGATTTCTGCAGTGCACAGAAACTTTGAAAATTAGTCATTTTCTTTTTTTAAAAAAAAAAAATAAAGTTGTTCAACGGCAAAGTGGGTTGAACTCTTACCTTATTCATATTTAATGTCTGAAAATTGTATTTTTTTCACTTCTAGAAGCCAGTAACAAAATAAATAAAAATAATTCGGTTTGAGTACTTGATGACCATAGAAAAATGTAATCATAGAATTTTAACATCATTTAGGTTGGAAAGGACCTTTGAGATCATCAGATTCAACCGTTAACCCAGGACTGTCAAGCCCACCACCAAACCATGTCCCTGAGCTCTTCATGCACACGTTTTTTAAACATCTCCAGGGATGGTGATGCCACCACCTCCCTGGGCAGCCTGGGCCAATACTCAACACCCTTTCAGGGAAGAACATTTTCCTAATATCCAACTTAAACCTCCCCTGGCACAGCTTGAGGCTGTTTCCTCTCAT
>JAVJGJ010000014.1:118884181-118919371 GCA_035590215.1 Microhierax caerulescens
GGTGCGTGCGGGGAGCCGGCGCGGCGGCCGGGACGGGGTGCGGGACGCGCCTCGCCCGCTTGCCGGGGCAGCGGAGCCGGCCGCCGGAGGGCGAAGAGCCTCGTCCGACCAGACGCTTCGCTTGCGCTGCGCTCCGCCGCCTCGGGCTGAGGAAGCGGCCCCGCGGGGGGCTGAGGAGCCTCCCCCCGGCCGCCCGCCTCAGCCCGTCCTCGGCGGGGCTCGGCCCGGGGCCGCGCCGTGCGGATCCGTACGTATGTGCGCGGCGGGAGCGCGGCCCCACCGGCCCGCGGGCTCCTGCTGCGCCTCCTGCCCCCGTCCCCTCATCCCTTTTGTTGTGCGGCGAGGGGCACTGGCCCGCTGCCCGCCGGTGCGGCCGCCCGGGCGGAGGGGTGGGCCGGTCCCTGGGGCGAGGGTGGGCTCCCCTCCGCCCCTGGGCGCCGCCGGTGAACGCGGGACGGCTCTGCCCGCGCCCGGCTCGGGCCAGGTGGGGCTGCGCTGGCTTGTCGCGACAGTGGCAGCTAGAGGTGTCCGGGCCTGCGCTGCCCTGCCCGGGGGCGGTCGGGCGCGGTGTGAGCCTGTCTCTGTCCCTGTGGCCAGCTCGGCTCCCAGATGGCCAATTCCCTCAACGGCCGGACCCCGCGCAAGGGACGGATCCTGGGCTTCATCGATGCCATTCAGGATGCTGTGGGGCCCCCCAAGCAGGCAGCTGCCGACCGCAGGACTGTGGAGAAGACCTGGAAGCTTATGGACAAAGTGGTGAGTGTCGGTGCGCGTCCGTGGATCCGCACGGTGAAGAATGGGGCCATTTAACCACGTACCCACGGGGGAACAGCGTCTTCCTGCAGCTCCGGCTGCTCGGCTCCTCTGCCTGGGGAAGCAAAGGGGACTTACGGTTTATGTTATTTAACCACCATTTGTCGTCTTCCCCCCCTCACCTTTTTTTTTTTTTTTTTTTTTTCCCCTATGGCCTCTAGCTATGTTTTTTTTTTAATCTCAGTTTGTGGAAGGAAAACAAATGTGTGTTTGCCTTAGGCTATTGTTATTTTCAGATCCTTTAAAATGACTCAAACTTGAAGAGCTGTCCTAACCAAAAAGCTGCTTAACTTAGACTTGTAATCACATATTCTGTGTGCTTCGTGTTGGATCACATCGTTAGTCTGCGAACAAGACCTCTGAAGTATGAAACTTCAGTTAAGCTAATTGTCCTGTGAGACACGCTTGTGATGGCAACGAGGATATGTTTGTGCTTTTAGGAATGTGCGTGGGGACTGGGGGATGTCACTCTCGTCAGTTTAGTAAACAGATTAGCATGGTACGCCTAACTTTTAACTGTGTTCTGCATTTTAATGATTTTTTTTTTAAGTACTTCTTTTCTATGTTTGAACCTAGAAATACACTGTACTGACACTATTTTTTTCTGGAAGTAGAGGGATAGACCATGGTTTCTTATATCTTATAGGTCTCTGCACCATCCCAATACATTTTGTTTAGTATTGTACAAAATGACAGCTTGTATGATGACAGATTGGTTAGGAGAGTTCCTTACCAACGGTAGGAACAGTTTGATTATAACACGGGTGACTGTTCAGAAGATGCAGGCAGTTTGCTTTGCATATGAGGTGCTCCTTTCAAGAGCTTTCTTTTGAAGTGGGTGAGGAGTTGGGATTGCTACCCCTTAGCCTTGGGTCTGTATGGCGAGAGAGTTACGACTTTTTAACTCTGTGATTCTTTGTGAGTTAGTGTAACTGTTGACTTTCCCAGTGGCTCTTGTAACATGCAGATGTTGAACATTCCTTAAAGTTCCTAAGTAGTTATACTGCCATGGTAGAGATTATTTTATGTAATATACCTTGACAACTTTTAAAATTTTAAAGTATTTGACTGAGTCCTCCTTGCATGCTGGCCTTTTTGATGCCCCAAGAATAACATCTGTATTTCCACCCCAATTTCTGATGATGATGATAAACTTAAAATCCAGCCTTGATAGAAATGGTTATTGTCACAAAGGCTTTGAGGACATTTCCTTGTTGATGATTGGGATGCTGTAAACTGAGCATCTTGTAATAAGAACTGCAAACGCTACTTGGAAGCAGATCTTCAGTAGAAGGAAGTTTTCAGCTTGGAAACCAGGAATCTCGTTTGTTGTTATTAAAGCCACGTGGGGAATGTATGGCTTAATTCCCCCGTGTCAGGCCATTTACAGTACTGTAGGGTAAGGTTGTGCCCTGATTGGTTTGTATATTGATGGTTACCAGAAAATCTTAACCCCGCAGCTTGGACTTGTGGATTGCTTTTACTAGTATAGGATGACTGTGTTTATCACTATTACAACACAGCATCAGAACAGCCAGTAAGGCCTGTTCTCTAGAAGTCACTGGAAAGGCTGGACATTGCGCTGTGCTTGCTTTCTCATCTTACTGGATAAGTGTCCTCAATTTGGATCTTTAATGTATCCTCTTTAAGCTGCTCTCAGTTAATCAAATTTTATTTCCAAATTATATTAAAGTATACCAGACAGGGTGATGTCATAGTGTGAGAATGCTGTAGCTTACTGCTTGAGTTTTTAGCATTTGGTACTTACAGCGAAAGGATGTGTTTGAGCAAATTTAATATGTTGGCAAACAAATTTTAAGTCTCTTAGCCTTGTGCGGCAGTAGGCAGGGGAAGGTCATTTTCTCCTCTGTCTAAATCAAAACCAGGGATTAAAATCAGAAATAGAAAACTGCTCCATCAACTGTAGTTTCAAATCCCATTTCTGGAGTGATTTCTGTGGTGGGTCACTGATCAAATTAATACCTGGTGAAGGCAGCAGGCTCTGCATAGGCAGTGGGGTGCTGCCCATGGCAAGATTGTGGCTTGGAGGCCTGTTTTGTTTGTTGTAATAACAACAGGCATTATCCTCATTTATTCTTTAACTAGAATAGCTGTGATAACCATCTTTTTGTTGCAGTTGGTGAGGTAGCTGAAGTTCTCTGCCATTCCAAAGATGTTAGTGAAAGGGAGAATAGAAACAAAAGCAGTTATGTTGACCAAAGGATGAAAAAAGAGAAGCTTCAAAAAACAGGGGCAGGGCTTAGTGATTTCTGGTTTACATTCCTTTCTTAAAACTGCCATTCTTTACCTTTCCTTCATTTCTTTCTGTAATTACCTCCTTTGGTAGATGAGATTTTCTGTATGAATTATTTGTTTTCAGCAACAAGGGATTAACAGATATTACAAATATTCCTACTCTATAAGAAGTATACAGTGAGAGTGGTTTTATGGTGTATGTAAAATTCTGGCTACTTAGATAGCATGCAGGCTTCCCTGTATAGAGTTGGCTGTATGTCATGCTTTGGAATTGTTCAGATTTCATGGTAGTGTTTGTTTTCCATGGGCTGATGCTTCAGCTGTTAGAACAGGCAGGTCGCAGTTCTGCTTAAGTGTCTTCTCTTTAAACTTCTGTTAACTGTTTTGAAAAAAAAAAAATAATCAAGGGTTTTGCAAGAGTTCTTCAGCAGGACAGGATGTTGGGGTAGCGCTCCTGGTTAGAGCCCTGTTTGTAAAAGTTAATGTAAACAACATACTTGCAGGGAATAATAATAATAAAAATTATCTTGTTGTAAGTGATCAGTGAATGTGAATTGTTACCTGTCTGTATATCTTATACCTGCGTCTTCCTTTTTATATTTCATCCACTGGGATCTGTGATTTTTGAAGTTTACTGGTGTGTCTTTTTTAAAATACAAATTTGCAATACTAACTTTGTTATTATGGGACATCAATTGTTAGCATCAACGTCCAGTTTCTGTGCTGCTTTTCTCATGGGTAAGCAGTAGCTGTGCCACTAAGAACCAAAAATACTGTAATTCCTTTGCAATGCAAAGAATAATATTCCTTGTATAGTTTGGAAGGCTAGCCCAGCTTTCCAGTTCTAGCATTGTATAAGCAAATTGACTGAGTATCTCCAAACTGCTAGCAAGCAAATTACTGTTTTTAAAACATGGTATGCATTTTGGAAAGTTCATCTCCTTTAAATACATAAAAAATAATATTGTTAGCAAATCACTCTTAAGTTTTCCTTTAAAGTATGTATAAATTACATGGTTGTTTTTGTTGTTTTTTTTTTCCTTGAGGTTCTAAACCTAATGTTTTAAAAACCTAGAAACTAGCCTTGCATTATTATCAGACGAAAATGGTTATCTTGAGAGCAACTTTGGGAGAGAATGCCTATTATGTAAACATGGGAGCAGTTAAGTTAATTTACTGCTTGGCCTATTTAGAGTTGGCAGTGCCATTGTGCACAGTTCACTATTGTGGGTCTCAAGCTGATAAAATTGTGACACATGCTGAAGAGGGTTTTTTAAAAACGGGAATATTTCAGCCACTTCCAATCACTTTTTCACACTCTTACGCATTGGGTTTGAAAATACCTATAATTTCTACTGTGAAGATTAACAATATTGTCTAAACTCTTTGGGTGCTCTGTCATGGCTCACCCAGTTGTTTGACTCTGACTGTATCAGATTGGAGTGTATCTCCAAATCTCACGGTGTTGGCTTTGTCAGTAAAAGCTGTATTACCCCTGTAACTTAGTAATGTGGTTTTCTTTAAATTAACATTTGTCTGTATCCACATTTTCCACAGCATCTAAATGAGTATACAGAGCACAGTAGTTGAAAATGCCTGTGCACTGCTATTCTTTGCAACACTTTATGTAGTTGTTACATTAACGTGGAACCTTCCAAGTCAATTAAATGTCATTGTTTCACAGAGGATGTGGAAAAGACAAGCATCAATCATTACGGTGGCATTCTTCAGTGTGTTACCTGGTCAAGTCTATAGGAAGTTTTATGCCCAGCATACACTGTTTGTAGAAAAAGAATAAAAATTTGAACAGAGAAAAAGAAGCTTCTCTTTTTCTGATCAGAACAAAGTATAAATGACCCTCCAAAGTCAGCTGTCCTCGTGCATATGTGCCATCAGCGTTGTTACCAGGTTGTTCCTCCAGAATGGAAACATACGGCTCAGTTGCAGCCTGGCAGCTGTTGAACAAGCACGCACTGTAGTCTCAGCTAAAAAGTTTGGTGATTGCTCCCCTCTACTTGTATTTTGATGAGAAAGGCTTCTTTCAGGAAGGAAGATATGATGCATTGCAGTTAAGGTAACTTCGTGTGGGAAGAAATGTATGATGAAGAAACGTAATTTCAGATTCATCTGTTTTCCCAGTTGGCCCCTCCCTGATTAACTTCTTCAGAATGAATTGCTGGTAGCACTGTGTTGTGGCTTTCTGGAGAACTGGAACGGTATCTTACTGCAGAGCTAGCTACCTTTATGCTGTCTTCTGTGGAAGTGTTTTAGTACTTTGCCATTTTTTTGGGCTGTGTGGCAGAAGATACTCGTTCAGTAGATGGGTTTGAAGTTTAGTTTTGCAAGTGTGCAAGCACTGGTGCTCTGATTGTTCTAGTCCATTCACTGCAGCTGAAAACTGTTCAGCGGATGTCCTACTCATTAGATACTTACTCTGTTCTAGCTGTGTTACTTTCCTTGTATTGTCTTTCACTAACATTAGGTGTTTAAACAGATTGTGTTAGGGCTGCTGTTACTACACTTGGACAAAAGTTATTTTGTCAGACCAGTCCAAGGCTTTCAACTTTGTTTGCTTTAAAAAGTGAATAAAGATACAGTTTTCTGCAAGAAATTTGTTGTCTATGTGCAGTAGGCATCCATTACTCTCATCTCTGAAGATGCTATGAAGTAATGCCTTATAATTGAAGTCAAATACTGTGAAAAAAATGTTATAACTAGTGGTATTTACTTTGTTTGGGGGGAGGGGTCAGAGGAGAGGAGGGGTCTGGGGTGGTTTTTTCTCCATAGGCACTGGAGTAAACTTGCCTGCAAGTTCCCGAGTTATTTTTTTCAAAATCTGTTTCTGGTAGATTAGGGTAATGCCCTAGTTCTTAGCAATTAGAGCTGCACTCTATTGTTTCTGTGATTCTGGAGTAAATACCTGGATTTACCCTGAGCGAGGTCCTGAAGGAGCTTAGCTTTGTCTCAGTTTACCTCAATGAGACTGATTTCTTACTAACTTGCTGACTGACTGCTTTTCATTTTTTAGACTGAATGCTTGCTAAATATATACTTGCTTACTTCCAGTCATAACAATACCCAAATCACACAGTGATATGATTCATGTCCGCTTCTAAAGTGTTGGAGAGGGTTGCTTTATAAAGTGCAATATGGAGGTCTTTATTTCGGGGGTGGATGGGTGTTTGTTGGTGGGGTTTGGTTTTTTTTTTTGTTATTTTGAGTTCTGTTTTCTTTTGAAGAAAGGTATGTGCGCCACTGCTGGTGCATTGGTAAATCCTTTGCGTCAGCAGATGTCATTTCTTATTGCTTACTTTTAATTGTGAACTGCTGTGGTACGTGTCAGGACATCCTGACTCTGGAAACCATATGGTTTACCAGACATCTCTTTACAAAGTTAACTTCCTTTGGACTGAAACTTTGTGTACTCTATATAGTGAAGAAAGCCTTGAACTACTTTGCTGAATCACCAACTTAAACTAAATGTTAGCATTTTTTCAATAAGAACGCGTAAGACTAATTGAGTTGTACTGCCGAAGAGTTCTTGTATGACTTTCTTAAAGGCTTCTTCTGGAGTTGATGGTTCTAGTTGTGTGCTCTGTTTATCTCTGTAAATTCATCAGAAGGTGAAGCTTTGTAAACCATGGTGACCACAGGATCCTGTTTTGATGTGTGTATGACTGTAGTGATGCTGGACTGAAGAACACTTACTAGAACATCTGAGAGAGAAACTAAACCTTCTTTGTAAATGGATGTTCGTTTTGTATAGTTGAATGAAATGGCTTGAAAATACACCAACCAGCATAAGCAATTTGCTTTTTCCTGTTGTTTTTGTATTTTTAGTGGTATTTCTAATATATATGAAACCACTTAGATTCTGCTTGTTGGAAGATCTTATCAAGTAGATAGACTTCAGAAAGAGAATTAATTAATTGTTCATGATAATTAAGTTAGGATAAATAAACCATTCAAAATGATTGCAGCCTTCTCTGCTTGTGGTCTGTTCTCATTACTGAATTTTTCTGTGAATGAGTACTTTACTTTCCTCTTTTCAGCTGTTTGTTTCCCCCACCCCCAGGAGATTGTAACACCTAATCAGTGATATTGATTAATGTCACTAGTTGGCTTTGGGAAGAATGTCAATCCTGTTTCAAGTTTTCACTAAACTAGAAATAAGAGAGAACAAAAGCTCAGATGAAAAATGTCTGTGTTTTCACTTCAGTCTTTGGGATTTGAGTTCTTCAAACTCTTCTACAAAAAGAAATTCATGTATGTCTCTGCAGGGATGATTTTCAGATCTGTCTACACATGTAAAATTCTTTGCTCATGTTTTTGGAGTCTCCTTAAAGAATTCTATCTGTCAGCTTAACTTGAGTGTAACTAAAAGAAAATGTTTAATCTCCTTTATAAGTCTCTCTTGTTAGTTCCTTTCTTGATCTGGGGTGACACCATCATCCCATCCTGCCTTCACTCAGGCAACTCCTTTACTTGAACTGCTCTTTTAAGTTGTGGCTGAATCTTTCAGTTCAAGCCATTCGCCTAAAGTGCTCTCGATCAGACCTTGCTATTTTGTGTATCAGTAAGTTCAGCTTTGCTTTTCTGACCTTGAAAAAATGCCATTGTATCCAACCTTTATTCTTTGAGAACAGTGCTGCAGGCATCTGCTAACCCACAACTTGGACCATGTTGTCCTTTATCCTGACAACTTTCTCTTTATCATATGAAATGTAAACAAGTTATGTTCAGTTTCAAAGTCTTGCTGCCTGCTCTTTGCAGTTATGGTTTGCGGTTCCAGACTAAATCACCTGATGAAATGTCCAAACATTTTTATACTTTACCTTTCTGTTTGTTTCCAGCTTCTTTCTCAATTTAGAAGGAATTCCTTTACGAGCCACTAGATTATTTTAGAGCTTGCCTTGAAACTTTGCTGTTTATACTAGAAATTCTTACCTGGTGGTGCCCTCAGCCACTCTTAACATGTTGAAGAGTCATGCTCATGTATTCGTATTTGTTTGCCTGCATCCATCTGCTGTCTTTTTGTTTCCTACTGAGATTGTAAATTTTCCTGTGGGAAGGACTGTCTGTTCTGCAACACATCAGAAGGGTTCCTCATCCATTATGTGGTCTAGTAGGTGAAAGAATAAAAGAAATCAGTAAAGTAAAAATGGATCAGTGAAATGAGGGGAGTGATTGCAAATGTCGTGTTGTAAATACTGTTTTTTAATGGTGCTAACATTTCTGTAGTGCTGGTGAGTTTGCACTGTTCTGTTGGTGCTAGACGTTTTTTTCAAGAACTTGTTAGTTCTTGACTTTTGTCCGCTTTTCTATCTTTGCTTTTTGAACTATGAACCCAGTTACCTACATCTAATTGCCTGGCATGCATTTGTATGTTTTAGAGGCGGGGGGAAACCAGTTATGTGTTTGCTTTGCTCTTTGTGGTGCATGAAGGTGTTAGTGGCTACAGTCTTAAGGCAGTGGATTTCGCAATGGTGTAGATCTAGAATATGAGCGGTCAGCAATAGCAATACGGCTTTGAGTTCAGAGAGATGCATGCTGCAGGGTACAAGCTTCTTTCCCCCCGCCCCCCCTGCCCCCAAATGCTCAAGACTGCACCTTTCTGTAGCCGATACATAAGTAGGAATAGTAATCTGCTTTCAGCAGTATTAAGATGTTTTTGCAGCCTCGTTAGTTCCCTCAAAAGACTGTCAAAGTCACTAATATATAATGTGGCAATCTCCACATGATACCTATAAAACTTTTTATACCACATGGCCTTGATTTTTTTCGTAAGTATTTGCATATGTACAGCTGCACACACATGTGTAGAGTGGGTCCCTCTCAGTGTTTTAGCTGAGCGTGGATAGCTCGGTGCAGTAGCACTCCAAACCTACTCGTTAGTTTCGATCTCTTTTGCTTTCTGGACTAGAACATTACAAAACAACAAACTACCAGAGAATTTAGATAGCCAGGAGATAATTACTCTAACCTTGTATATGTACAGGAAACAAAAGCACTATCTTCTTCTTCCAGAAACCTTTTCAGTGCAGACTAGATTCAGATAAAGGTGTTAAATTCATCTGAAGCTTATTTTAAGTAATACAGATTATTCGATTAATTTTTGTGCTATTTAGGAACATGATGGTTCCAAGTCCATTAAGATGGTATCTTCTATTACAACTGTGAACTGGAAAACATTCAATTTATAATGTTTTGTTTCCTGGTTTACAATATCTGTTTGTGAGTGACTTAATTTCTGTCTGTCATGGCTAATAGCTTTTGAACCACTGGATTTGTTGAGACCATTTTCATTTGTGTAGACCTCTGAAACCTCGAATTCCTATAGGTTCTAAAGAGGTTATGTTGTTGGATAGAGAAAAGAGAGCCAGCAGGTGACAAGACTGTTTATAGTCAGTTCTGAGTAGCCTTTTAGACACCCATAGGGGACTTCACCTATAAAAACCAAATCTGTTTGAAACTACTGCTCTTGCCATTAGTTGTGTACATGTTTTGATAATATACTCCTTAGCATATAGTAGGTGGGCAAAGACATTCTGCCTTTAAACACAACCCCCCAAACTATGTAAGTTGTTTTCTGTTTATAGATGTGGCAGGATTAAGTTAAATTTTACATCCTTTAACATTAGAGACTATGCTGGAATTTCATGGAGTATGAATGAAGTAGAACTTAAATTTTTGTGCCTGGAGGTTAAAGAAGTATGCTTACCACCTCTTGATTTTAAGATGTTCAATCAGTTTTTGCCCCAATTTATCTCTTTTCTTTTACATTCTCTTGTTTTTGCTTATAGGTAAGATTGTGCCAAAACCCAAAGCTTCAACTCAAGAACAGCCCACCTTACATACTTGACATTTTACCTGACACTTATCAACATTTGCGACTTATACTGAGTAAATACGATGACAACCAGAAACTTGCACAACTCAGTGAGAACGAATATTTTAAAATCTACATTGACAGTCTGATGAAGAAATCTAAACGGGCTATAAGACTCTTCAAAGAAGGAAAGGAAAGAATGTATGAGGAGCAGTCGCAGGACAGGTAAGTGAAATATGTAAATATAAAGTAGATTGTCTGGCCTGTCTGCATTCTTAACACTGTTCGTCTGCACCCATTCTGTTTTGACATTTTTAATTATTTAAAGAGCAGAAATACTTATTGTTTGGATTCATTGACCCTACAGGTCAGTTCAGTAATTTGCTGGATTTGTTCCACTGTGTGCTCTTATCTGTCACTTTGTGACCTTTAAAACCAAGTGCATTTCCTTCATAAAACATTAATTTCATTGTAATTACTTATTCACAGAGCCTTACAATATGTACTTTTTCCTCTGGTAGAGAATGACTGTTACTTGGATTGAGCTTGACCTCCAGTTCCTAAACCTGTGGGAGCCATGATGGATATTGACTTAGAGCTTTCACAAGTGATGAAATGGAACAAAACAATATTCACATTTTTGAGATACTGTGTGGCATTAGCATAAGGTGATGATAATGTTAGTTTGGTGCTGAGAAGCCTTTTCAGAAGCCTAATGGATTCCTGATTTGCAATGGTTCAGTTTGAATAACAGGGATTAATATCCACTTTATATGTGCTCTTGATGGTGAGTGAAGAGGTTTCTAATACTTTATTCCTTAATATTTTAAAAATAATATTTTAAGAACTTCTGTTCAAAATCGGCAGTTTTGTTTAGGGAAAGGGGTGCTGCAGTGTTTTGGCAACTACTCTGCTATCTGTGCTATATCTTTAGATCTGTTCAACTAAGAGATACAGTGCTCTTTCCAAAGTCTTCCCTTTTTAAGGGAGATGGGGGAATTGGGAGATAGAGAGGAGGGGAATGGATTGAATCCCTGCCGTTCTGTCTGCACCTGAGCTCAGAGACAGGGTTTTCAGTGTACTTTTGGAGCTGCTAGAAAGTATTGGTATCACAGAATGGCTTGGGCTGAAGGGACCTTAAAGGTCACCCAGCCCCAGCACCCTGCCAGGGGCAGGGACCCCTTCCCCCAGCCCAGGCTGCTCCCAGCCCCGTCCAGCCTGGCCTTGGGCACTGCCAGGGATGGGGCACCCACAGCTGCTCTGGGCAGCCCGTACCAGAGCCTCCCCGCTCTTAGTAGGAACAGTGAAATGTCTACATTCTTGTAAATGCTGCTGTTACATTTGATGTATACATATGTTTCTTCCAGATCTTTATCAATGATTATAGCTGTTCCGTGTACTGTGGTAATCTGCTGTGCTTCTTAGGGTGTCTGAAGCTTGCTTCATGTCTAAGGAACTTTTTTCAAGTATGTAAAGACTGTCCAGTTGTGAACATACTTGAAGCAATTTGCCTAAGAGGAACAAAATACACTGTTAGGACTATTTTGGTGATGAGTAAAGATCTTGATGAATGTTTTTTGTATTTGAATTCATAGAATTTAAGTATGTAAAGGAGTGTTTTCACTGTAGATGCCTGCTTGCCAGAACCCCTGTAAGAATTGTTCAGCACTGAGCCTATGGGTTCTTTTTTTTTTTTCTTAATATTCCATTTGTTTTATGAACAGAAGTTGTTGTGTGGCAAAGTAAGAACTTTTTTATGGTGAAGGGAAATTTAACATAAATAGTTGCATTTTGTAAACAGGTTTTATTTTGACTTCCCTATATTGTATGAAACCCAGATTCACTTATGGTTTTGCTTAGTTTGCAATAAATTAAAGCCAGTTTCAGTGTCACTTTTTCAAAAACACTGCTGTATGCTTCCTACAGTTGGTCATTCAAACAGCCCTTAGTAACTGTGTCTAGTTGCTGGTGTTGCTTTCTTCTTCCCAATTACCCACTTAATTTCCTGCATAAGGGTAATGGTGGTGCTAGGGGGATGTCTTTTGTGAAGGAAATGTTTTTTGAAGAAGGTGCAGTTAGCATATATACTGTCCTTTGTTTGGGATGCTCTTGCGAGATGGTTGGAGAGGAGGGATTTTAAAACAAAACATAGTAATGAAGTCAATTGAATCACAATAACCAATTCAGGCTGTCTATATTTGTATTTCAAAAAGTGACAACTTAAATAATTTGCTTGACTGATGGAGTTTGAAGTTTGAGAAAAGGAGTAAAATAGAAATATTTCTCCTGTGCTAAAATTCTTAGTTGTGTTTCCTGTACAAACTGCATACAAACAAAAATAGTGTAAGCATTTTTGTTTCAGCAGTTCATGCCTCATGCCATTGTAAGTTAAAGTGGCCATCTTTGACTTCAGTGTACCCTCTTTCATCTGCTGGTGATGTTTTTATCTGTATGCGTGTCCTAGTTTAAAGTTGAATGAAGGTATACTTGTTTGCTGAGCCTTATGGCTAAGTACTTGTTTGCTCTGCAGTGCTTCAATATACTTAATCATGTGTAATTTTTTGTAAATTGGTAAAAGAAGCTGTTAATTTAATTTGGTTTTAGCTTCTTTGCTTCCAAATATGCCTGCATTAACCTAAGTATGTTATTTATTAACATTATAATGCAAATGTAGGCGTGATCATTTAAACAAAATGTTTTTGAAGATGTTTCAAAAATTACTGTCAAGTTGAAGTGCAGTCAATTTAAAAAAAAGGCAAGCCAAAAGCCTCTCATGTTGACACCTGGCCAGTTTCTGTGGTTTTCAATCTTACCTTTCTCTTTTGTTTTCTGTTAGTGTCTCTGGTTTCTGGATAAAAGGTCATTGTGAAAAAGAGAAATTGGCTGCATTTGGAAGCATTATTTGTATATGTTTGGTATACTTCTAACCTATTAAGGTTATTGAATCTTTTAACTTTTATAGTGATGGTACATTTAGGAATCAATGACAGTACACATTTATTTGTGTGATGATGCCAAAATTAGTCTGTTACGAAGAATTTGTCATGAACTTTAGTTCTTGAAGATCCTGTGGGTGAAACAAGAGAGTGTGCCAGTCAAGTCATGTACGGATGGCTGAAACAAAACACTGTGGTGGTGTTGCCCCCCTACCCTGTGTTCCATGTCAAGCACATATGATAGACTTTGAAGAGTAGTTGGTGCTGTTATTCTGTACGCTGTAGGATGACTCTTTAAACGGAGAAAGTATGGTTTACAAGTTCGTTATATATGAATTGCATCTACCTTCTGGGTATGGTGTCTAGTATAAAATTATGTCCTCTCATAGTCCTCTTGCGTAATGAGGTAAGAGATGATGTTCAATAAATAAAGGCTGTACAGAAGTTTTCCTATATATGAAATAATTTAAAGATACTTCTTGTCACAGATTTTACCTTTTAAAGCTTTTTAACACAGACTCATTAAAACTACTGGTTCAGGTACACATACTCTTAAAAAGCTTTCTACGTCTTTGAGGGTCTGAGCTGGTTTTTTTTTTTTCCCCTGCCTTTGTTGTTTATTGTGTAGACAGAAGCTGGAAGGCATAATTTCTGTGAAGTCCAAACTTCCTGTTGTCTTGCTGCATTCCAGCAACAGGCATCCAGAAAAAAATAAAAACTTTGCAGGCTGGCAGTTTGTTTCAGACAAGTATGTGAGCCAGGTGCAAAAATCAATAACATAAGTTACAGTTACAAGACTAGAAGAGGAGTAAAGTGGCAGTGGAGGGATTACATTTGGATTCATTCAAAGTGCTGGGCATGGTCTGCAGGGCTTACAGAACCTTTTCTTAGTAATGGAGATGTGTGAGCTTTCCTGTGCTTACCTGTAAATAGTGTCCTTGGAAGAACATGTATTGAGATGGAACTTCTTTTAATATTGCATGCCTTCTGCTGTATACTCAAGAAGAGGAAAGGTATAAACCCAGGGTGTACAGGGTATATACTTATTTTTAATAATCTCTTAAAACACTGCTTGGTTTAGCCAAAATTCGCTTGCCACTTATTTTTAAGTGGTGGTGCAGAAGTGGAAGAGGAAGATAAAATGAAAGATGGTTATATCTTAAATAGTGGGCAGTGCAGATTAAGATGGAAAGAGGAGAGCTGAGGTGGCTTTGGGGTTGACGTAGAGAGAGGTGTGCATGTTGGGAAAGTCAGAGTTGAGGATGTCCTTCAAGGTGACTGCAGAACTACTCCTCTTCCTGTACAGAAAGCCTTGCTAAATTCTCTTGTGCATCTGGCCATTTGGGATCTTGATTCAATTCTCATGTTTCTAGATTTTACAGCTTGATTAATTGTTTTGTTAGTGCAGAATTCCTGTATTCTCTTAAGTCTTCTAGTGAGGTCTTACACCTGCGGTTCAAGTGGTAGATCAGATTCTCCTTTGTTACTGTTCAAGTTGGTTAGTGGGTTTAGAAAGTATTATGTTTCTCTTCCTTAAGTCTGTGTTGACAGCTGAGGTCAGTTAAAGATCTTGAATCAAGTCCTTGAGCTGGCACGTCGAAATACACGTCATTCTCAGTAGAGATTTTTCTACTGTTGAAATTTCTAGCCCATTCCCTCCTTATTCTGCAAGTACAGACTTGATAAGAAGTTATAAGGGTAAGCATCAGGGTGGGTTTCAGTAACGTCAGCTGCAATGCAGAAACAGCATCTTGTGTGCTTCTGTCCTGTGGCGAGAGGTAGTTTACCCTATTTCTTTGAACTGCCTTATCTTGTACCACAGCCTTGCTGGTTTATTTACAGGAAGTTAAAAGTTTATAACTTAGCTAGCCTTGTAACTTGTTTGTGTCTCTGGACAGAGATTTTGTTGATTGAGAGAAGGATCAGGAAGGGTAATTTTTTAATTCAGGATGATTTTATTTGAAGAAGTTAAAATTGTTTTGGCTGACAGACAGAATGTAAAGATGAAGAAAAGGATGTTAATGGCTGTTTTCATAGAGCCAGTTCTGCCTGTTGGTTCATATCACATAGGTAACTCAGTAATTGTTGGACAGTAGGGATGGCAACCTTCACCAAAGTGAGTTAGATTTGTGATCTTGTGGGTGAAAGTTACTCTTTTCTTAGTCCTGTGGTTTATCTCATTTTCCAAGCATATCACGTAATTCTGAGCTGAGCAGTTAGGCTATACGTACCATCAGTCTGTTGTCTGGCATGATCTGTAAGCCCCTATATTTATGCTGTGTCAGCATGTTTTGAAGATCGACTATATTGACTGATTTATTCTAATCTTGCTGAATTTGAGGCAAAGGAATTTCATATTTGCTCTTTCCTCTCTTGTATTTAATAACCATTTAAATGGTTCCTCCACTAGGTTTTTAGGAAAAAAAAACTGCCTTACTCTGCTTGAAAGGCTTGTGGAGTTGACGTGTTGCTTGAACTCCTGAGCTGTCCCTAGAAAAAAGGACACTTTCTTCTTTTGGTGTGTAACTGTGGCATGGTAATTGGGAATAGAATTTGGCTACAATACGTAGCCTCTAATAAAGGGGTTTCTTCTGAGGAGTGTGCATGATGGATTGGATGAGCTAGTACGGAAGAAGGAAACGCAATGAGACTCTTTTTAAGCTTTTATGTTATAGTGAGAATTTCCACCCTCTTCTCCCCTCCCTGTTCCTTAGATGTGATGTAAAACCAGATGTGAACCAAAACAGCTTCACGAAACCCTTTGGTGTACCTGAACCACATGAGTAATTTACTTCAGTGCAGATTTGGTGAAGCACAAGCCATTTGCTATTTTGGCTCTAGTCTAAATTAAACAAGGAATGTTACACAAACACACCTTTCAGACAAAGAGACTCTTGTTGAAGAGGGCAGGTGAGAACATGTGGAGGTTACAAATGGTAGGGCAGTGTTATGACAGCTTGTTCTCAACGTAAATGCAAACAGACTGTGTGACTGCAGTTGTTTTAAGGCACTATTTAAATTATTACATGTTTTTGATCATCCTCACTAGTTGGGGGAGGGTATTACCAAATAAGAACAAAGGAAGTATTAGTTCCAAAATAACTTAAAGGCAACTATTTAGTCGGATCATAGAGGAAGACAAGGATTTTAAACCCACAAAAGATCCTAAAGGAAAAAAAAAGCTTGTAAATTCTTATAACTGATTTAATTATTGATTTGTATCTAGTTGATAGAAGGGGAGTAATATGTGCACTTTGGTTTTTTTTACATTTTGCTCTGTTATAAAATGAGACAGCATTTTCTATGTTAGTGCAAGTTCTCTTTCAGACGTTTTGTTACAAATAATGTGGTGACAGTCACATCTGAGCAGAGTTCAACTGGTTGTGAGGGAATATACACAGTCTGATCTCTTGTTTCACTTTGCATAACTCTTTATACCTCTGAGAAGTGTGTATGATAATGTTGCCAAATTAAGGTGCTATAATATTTATACCCACTTTCTGCAAGTGTGAAAGCTCTCAAAAGTCACGACATTAGGGGAATCTATCCTGCAGGCTTTCCTTGTGTTATATATTAATTTCCTTTGTGATAAACCTAATGACAGTTCTACGCTAGGATTATACAATAAGACTGATGCAATGTCAATACTGACATAGTTTTCTACATTGTTCCGTTTCAGCTTTAGAAGGCAATGCAGGATGACAAAATGAGCTGGGAAGAACAGGTGGTTTTCCGAAAATACAGTGCTCTTGGTCGGAGAGGTCTGGAAATACTTTGTCTGACTTGGCAGTGAGGATGCTAGTACCCATTTCTGCTTTGTAACAGCTCAGTTTCTCACATCCCTTCACCCTAGTTGTCTGCGTGGTCTCCACAGGGAACAGCAACCTTGGCCTGCCTCCACAAGCACAGCTAACTATAAATAGAGCTATGTTCTTGGGTAGGATAAACCCAGCTGATCACATCAAGATAGCAACTTTAGGATTTTCTTGAAGGACAGACAGCACTGACTCCTGTATTTACTGTGTAGAAAGGAAGGCTCTTGTTGTAGACCTGAAGGGATCTTTCATCGTTCCCTTTCATATGTGCAGTTGTTTTTTAGCAAAGTTGCTCTTTGCTTTTCTATGTCAGAAGTATTCTATATTCAGTGATTAGGTATTTGTTTTAGGAGTTCAACACAAGCCTTCACGATGGCAGCTACTTACCATGCGAGAAGAAACACAGAGAAAGCTTTTAGAAGAAGGTGTCCATTTTTATGAAATCTATGTCTAAATATATAAGCATATCTAACTTTAATTTCAGTTTATAAAAATAAATAGATTCCTTTCCATAATGTTGTGTGGCATTGCTTTCCATTAAAAATTAATAACATGAAAAATCTGCTTTTATTCCATAAAGAAATGAAAAGCAATTTAGGAGTAATCACATTCAAGTGGTGCACTTGCTGTTTAATTATAAAAGCTCTTCTGCCTGTCTTTGAAAGTAAAGTCAAGTCAGTTTTGAAAACAGATACGCAGCAGTGATAATCCTTTTATCCAAAGAATGTTTGATCAAAAATCAGGCTAGAAGGCACGCTTGCTATGTATCTAAATCTACAGTAAAGAAAGTTTCACTAACCTGTAGAGAGCAGGAAATAACCTTAATCTGAAGTGGGTGAAATTATATGTTTTGATTAACGCAGTTGAAGTTTGAGTTCAGAACAAGACAGAGAATGAGATATTGATGGAGATGATGATGGGTGGAACTATCCAGTTCCATTCATGTAGAGTGCAAGAAAGAGAGAGTACTTTGATTATTTTACAAAATTTTTAAAGTGTTTTGTGATCATTTGACGTAAATAAGTTTCTCTTCCAGTTCTGTTCTTTGCTTCAATATTATAAAAAAGTTAACTTACTTGAGTCACCTTTAAAATGGCACAAAAGAGTATAATTATTTAGTAGTTTGCATATAGAGTACCTTCTGTGCTTGGGCATTTTTTATCTGGCTGCACATTCTCAAGTTAATTTTGTCTTCACAGATTAGATTCTAATACTATTCATGCTCTAGGGTGAGGCACAGATTTAATGTTGTTAATTGATATTGGAGGAACAAGGATTTTTTGTTTAAAAAAAGTAGGTTTGCAGTTGTCTGCTCAAAACAGTTTTGCTACTGGTAAGATTAATATGTTGGTGTGTTTCTTTTCTTTTGTATTGGACAATTCCAAATGGTTTAACAGCATGTTCTCTGAGAGCCAACCTAGCAATATCATTTGCTTGATTTGAAAGAAAATGCTGTATGAAAGACTGCACAATTAATGCAACTATTAAAAAAAAAAAATCCAAACAGGAGAAATAGCACACAGGAAGGACTGATAGTAAATTGTGTGTGTAAAGAAGCAGTTTAACACATGTAATGGAAACATTAACATCTTAAATGGAAAAAGAAACCTGTAAGTGATCCTATAGGAGGAATAAAGCTTCCTGAGCAAGCAGCTGGGTGACTGTCATCAGTATCTTGTTTGTAAGTATATGTAAATGAATAATAATTTTGATTTTTTTCTGTTTTGATGCAACCAAGATTAAGCTAAAGGATTTATTACTGAAAGGATTTTGTATTAGTATCTAGCATATGATAAAACATTGCTTGGTTTCACCATAGTTTGCTCAGATTTCGCATGTCAGAACTATAAAGCCTGTCCTGTTTTGTAATGGAAGATCTGTAATGATTCATTACATTGTGTGATGTGAAATACATATTGAGGAATATGTTGACTTTATACTTGCAAAGATCTTGACACTTAAGAAAACCGGTGAACAAAGAATTAGTTATGTTTGTTCATTTCAGTAATACTTGATCATAATAATTATGACCTCACTGTTTTTCTGGTATGTCTGATACAAATGTAGGCTTAAATGTGTTGCTTCCTAATGTGATATAACACAGTGAACTAAAGGAGAAACATAAAAGTAGCAGATACATAAGAAACATTTTTGGGATATATGGTGAAAGATTATAATCAATGGTTACAAATTGATTGAGCTAAACCTAATTTCTGTGTGGGTAAGGTTGTTGTGGTCTCTCCATAAAAGGATCTATTATAAAGGGACTTTAATATTTTATTTATTCTTGAGTGGTCAGACAGCGCAGATATAATTTCAGTATAGTATCTCATGCATCGTATGTACAGAGACTCCACTGGGAGCCTGCACAGCCCACCTGATGAATTTGTCTTTTACTGTTATTATTCGATCTTTCACAAGCTCTGTGAATGTATAGTGGGAGAAAAATGTTGAGAAAAATAATTAATTACTTTTTTCCTCTATTTGATACCATTGTAGGAGAGTTCACAAAACATTGTCTCGCATTCCCCCAAGATAAAATCGTGAAACTATATGGCTTTGAGATTTGAAGCAACATTGAACAGGAAGATTATTCCTATCTTATGTAGCAAAAATGTATATGAAGATTGACTTATTCCACAGTTCTTTAATGAAACTGTCCCTAGTCACAGAGCCTTAATTTGTTCTGTCTGTGCAAAATCCACAACCATATCTGATTTTAAGTATTAGACACAGCTTTGCATCTACCTTCCATAATGCAAATGTGTCTCCTGATAGGGAGCAATACTGAATAGGAAGCTATGGAAGTCTTTAATTGCTATTTTTCCTCTTGAGCTCAAACCCAAAGTATTGCACAATATCTGTTTATATTGATATGACTGAGGGACAATATCCATAGATACTCTCAGAAAGTGCTTGGCGTGTTGCAGGATTGGGTTAGACCCTGGGTTCTAGTGGCAGAAAGAAAAGGATCCATGGACTTGTTTGTAAGTGAGTAAAATAAATGTCTTTTACAGAGACTGATGAGTTTAGATCTGGGGCCCAGTGCTGACTTTTATTTCCTAGTGTATGTTGACTAACTTGTTCAAAGAACTGAAATTTGCTTAGTTGTTAGAAAATCTGTGGTCACCGACTGGCTTACATAGAGGAGTATTCTGTAACACTTTCTAGTTTTGCTTACACTAAGAATAAAAATACATTTTAATAAGCTTAATTTGTTCCTGAGTTTGTGTGCCGGGCCTTTAGTGATATCCTAAAGGCTTTTGCTAACCTCTTTCTTTGTCCTGTACACCTTTGTTACTTCTTTATCAGAAATACTACTGCCTTTTTAAGAGTAGAGATGTTTGTTAGTTATCAGTCTTAAAATAGGACATTTCAGGCAATACTGTATGTTTTTAAAAATGACTGCATGAGAAAGGATTTGCCTCTCATTACAAGTTAAAGGGCATTAATGCAAGACAAACTTTTTAGCATTTAGTGTTTTCAAACTGTTCCAATGGAAAATAGTCCTTAGCCAACAGAATATTCTGTGAACTCATATCAGAGTTGATTCTGAGTCATGAATGTCTGTCATGGGAAGTGTGAAATGCAGGGTCAGTAATAAAACATCTTGTACCTAAGAACATTTGTAAGAACGATGTTTAATTTATTTTAAAAGGAGTTGTTAATTGGCGAGACCTCAGAGATGTGTATCAAAGAGCAGAAATTTAATTCTAACTACTCTCTAGTAGGAGATTGTGTAAAGATAAAGAGAAACACCTGCAGATTTGATAAAGTCATTATTTTAAACAGTTTATAGGGCTACAGATGATTAGTCATACATAACTTTTAAAAATGAAATTACTGTATTACTAGATTACTTAGGTTTTAATATCTAACTCCCTGCACATCGTTCGTATTTTTGGGTAATGCTTAGTTTTGACAGAAGAAAATTCAACCATTTGTTTAAACTCAGAGTTTTAAGTTTCTGCCGATATGGTATGTACTTCTATCAGCACACTTAGTGTAGAGCTGTGTGTATTTATTACACTCCAAATGTTGTGCATATTTAAAGAAGGTGTAATGCAATGAGTAGAGCCTGAAAACATTTCTGTTTGTTGTTCCGATATACAGACTGCTGTGAAAATTCTTAAGCAGAGGTTGATGTCACAGAACTTGAACCTGTGCTCCAACTATTATCATTAAAAGTGATGACAATCTGTGTTAAGAATGTATGCTTGCCTGATATACCAGCAATAAAGGAGATGTCTGTGTTGTATTTTTTTATTATTTCCAAGTATTTGTTTTTAAAATATTAGAAAAAAAAACTGGTGTTTTTGTAATGAAATATTGTCCTAACTTTTAGCTTTGAAACACTAACATCTGAAAAGTATCTTTTCAGTTGCTGGGCCATCTTGATAACGCTAAAGGGATCATAATTAATAGGCTGAATTGGGGTTTTGTTTTAGAACAGAGAGTTTGGACACCTATGCTTTAGTCAGGTTGCTCTTTACTGGTTACCTCAGTCATCAAAGGTCACTTAGTTCTAAGTATTATGCCATTTACTACACAGTACAGCGCTTTCAGGGTTTCCTAGAATAAAGAGTAGTATTTAGAGTTCTGTGCTTTTTGGCTATAGTAGCAGAGTAATAGTGAATGACAGGAGTGCTGGTGAAGGGTTGTGTCTGTTCTAACTTCGTATTAATTTTTAATCCATTTCATAACTGCATCTTACCGACAACTCATTCCCAGTGGCCAATACTTTGGTGTTTTTACATCATATGATAGATGTTCTGTGCTGCAGTTGGAAAACTACAGAAGATGTGGCAGATATAGCCAGTTGTTTTCTGTCTAGCTGCGAAAGTCATGTGTCAGCAGGCTGAAGTCCTCTCCCCTATACTTTTGTTAAAATGGGCTTCTTTAGGATGGTGTACTGGAAGACCATATGGGATTACCTTGTTCAGAACTCTGCATATCCTTTTTACTCCTTAATTCATAGCTCTAGCAAATACACAAAGATTCAAAGAAAAAAAAAAAAAAAAAAAAAAGGATGTGACATCCTGTGCATGTGTTTCCTTTTACTGTTAATCCCCATAATGAATGCCCTATGAGGAATGGGGCTCTAATCACTTGCAGAGCACAGTAATGTAAAAAGACAGTGCTCATCTGGGAGGTGTCCAGGAGTATGGATCACTGGTGACCCAGTTGGTACGCAGCTGTCTTCCAGTCTATGCATGTGTGGTTTCATTAACTACATGCATATCTGTCTGGCAGGCTGGTAATGATCGTCTAGAAGGAACCTTATGAAATTATCTTAAGTGCCACTGAGAAAGAGTTGTTTGTTTTCCCCCATTTTCCCACTTCCATTGAGGGGAGAGGAAAAAAAGGGGTAAGGAAGATGTTCTGTGAGGGTGAGGATTGCGGATCCTAGGCAGTCACTTTGAAATAATCTTTAATGAAGCCCAGTGCCAGGAAGAGACGTGTTTGAACACCACATAGCAGATTTCTAGAGGCTTAAAGGAGGCGTCTGAACAAAATGCTCTTCTGAAAGGGCTGAGGGTTTTGAAGAGTCTTCATTTGTTTGTGCTGTATGAATTTAGTGCTATAATGCTCAACTGTAATGGGCAGCATAAAAGATAAACGTAGTTTGCTAGTATATTAAAATGTATTTTGAAATTAACTTAGCGGACAGACTTGAGTATTTGTTTTAAAGATCAGCTCTGTATTCAATCTGTGATTTCTGGGAATGCAGTTTGTTATTGGAGCGGTTGACTGAAAGGCGTTTTGACAGACTTTCTTGTAACCTGTAAGCTCAACCCACCCAGCTTCTGGAAAGGTGATAGCTAGGGAAGAAATGAAAAGCTCAAATGTTAGAGAAATAAATTAGCTTCTGTTTACATAACATAAACACAGCAACAAAAGGGCAACACCCGCCTCCTAGTATCTGTCCTAACATGGTCAAAGTTATCTAGTGGCTAAATCCTTCCAATATAATGGAACAGAGGAATCATAGCAGTTGGAGGCTGAATTTATGAACAGCTGTCAGGGGAAAAGTAGGTGTAAATGTACCATTCTGTTTATTTACACTTTTTCATGTAATCCTCTAGTCCACAGCAAGTCTTTCCAGGGCAGTCTTTCCTTGGGTGATTATTTGTTCTCACTTCTTTTCAGCCTGTTAAGGAGTTCTGACTGCCTTATGCTTGATGTGCATAAATAAGCTGGGGAGGGACAATGACAAGTAAGCCTAATTACAATGAAGTCAGTGGTTAGCTTTGAAGACATGGGTTTGAAGTGTGTATATCCATGGAGGTGGTATTTGAGATACCTGTGCCCTGGTGGAACACCAGTTCCATAAATGCCAGCCATTTGCTGTTTAAACAGGAGGCAGAATAGTCATCCCTGGGACCTTGTGCTTGGGTTACAGTTGCCAAGAGAAGAAAATTTTTCAAAGGACATGTCGTGTTGTACTTAACCCTGTACATTTATGCTTGGAAGCTCCCACAACTTTCCTGTGTGGCAGCTGTTGTGTTTGTTTTTAAAAGCTTAGCTAATAACCTGGTGTGAAAGAAAACAGAAAGGTAATGCTGATTTTAGTACACTCCCATATACTCTGTTCCCGGTTTTTCAGTTTGCTTTATGTAGCAGCAGATGGTCCTTCCATTGTTTCATTATTCTTCTGGGAGTCTGACCCTCTATAATGGGTGTGTGCATGCTTTAGCAAAAACAGGACTACTAAAATAAGTCTTTTTGTAAGGGATGCAACTCAATATATTAAACTGTGTTGATGACCTCAAAAGTTCTAGCTCTTCAAGATTTGTTTTCACTTAAATGCTTAATGTTGTGTTTAAGTTCTGTCAACAAGGTAGGTTTTTTTTTTGAGTATCAGGGGTAGTTTTGATTCAAAAGGATTGTTCACTGTCATAAGCACCGCTTTGTGAAACGGCATAATTTTACCATATGCCTTGGGTTTCGTTTGACATACTATGAATAAGCAGGATGAGTGCTTTCAAAGAGGCATTCCTGCTGTCCCACATCAACCATGTGGGCTTTCAGTTAAGCTTCCCAGGAAGACAGCAACATATGTGTACACAATGTGTGTATTATATTGGCGCCCACTCACAGTGTTAAAGATGTGTCAGCATTTCCAGAATAATTCTCTATTTTAAGAGCCTTGTTTTAGCCTGCTTATGAAAGTTGTCTCTGTGTTGGAACTTTACACACAGCCTCAGCCATTGTAGTTTTCAAGTGTCTTTTTACCAGGTGAACATAAGATGAATTAAATTAACATGTGCAAATTGAAGATTTCTAGAGGCATGGTATCACGATAGACACTTACTTTTTTAAACGCTGAAGCAGTACCTTACTGCTAAGTGAACTGAAGATATAGTGGGTGCCATGATGTTTGAAGAATTGAAAGATTTTTTTTTTTAGTAAGATAACGTGGCCCTGTGCTTAGTGTTGTGACTGTTGCCTGGTCTAAGAAGCAATGATGTCTTTCTAATAGTTACATCTATGTATGAGGAACTTCTAGTTTTGCTTAATTTCTTTTGGCTGATTGAGGTTCTTTCTATCATTGTAATAGCCTGAAATTAATTGAAGTCTCTCTTAAATGTCAAATTTGTCTTTTTCTGTGTATTTTATGTCTGTGGCAGGTTTCCTTGTATTTAAACGGTGTTCTCTCAAATTGTAACACTTTTTTTGATAGAAGCCTTTCTCTAATCCAGAAGCCATCCAGTTTAATACGTGCAGCTGGGCAAACCCTGTGGCAGCACGTGCTGGTTCTGTGGTGTGTGGGTGGCTGCGTAGGAACAGAGTTCAGGCTGGGTTTTGAAATCACTTCTAACATTTAGTTTACACGCTTAAACAGTAACTTGCTACTGTAGTTCCAAAACCTGCACGCCGTAACCAAAATCTTGTTGCCCTAAAAGCCTGGGATTTACTTACGCGTGATTATAACTGCTGAACAGCAGTTTCATTGTGGATGGATGTGGTTTCGAGCCTATTTGGTTGATCACCATCTAAAAACCTCCATCGAAATGGCAGATGGGTTTGTAGGTAGGCTTGTGCCTGAGCAACAGCAGGCCAGCCTGCAGTTTGGAGATAAGCAAATCAAGGTTCTTCCATATTTTGAAATCCAAGAGCCGACGCCCCTGGAAAGAGATCCCCTGTGTATCGCTGACGGGAAAGGTGGCCGGGTGGGACGTTCCTGTAAAAACAGGGTTGTCGTGCAGCTCTGCTGGCCCTGTTGGGACATCCACGGAGGTGGTCCCATGTTTCTGCTGTGGTGGATTTTCCTTCTAGTTACTGTTTTATGTGGAATGAATCCTACTCGTTGCTTGCTTGAACCTCTTGAGAAGAACAAAATGTGCAATATATCAGTTAATATGCGTAGCGACAGCAAATATGCAGATTACTGACATTTTATTTAGTTTATGTGCCTCCCTTGGGAAGCAGCAATAAATATCGATACCCATTGCAAAGGAATATTGGATCGACAGCAATGTGAGATTTCCGGTTGACACGCTTAACCAACCAACCAAACGAACTCCCTAGACTTCAGAGAATTTTCTGGAACCCGAAAGTTTGACTACAAAGAACAGTGAGCCTAGATGTTGCAAGAGCTTAGCCTCCTCCGTGAGATGGAGAGGCTATACCCTGAAGCAAATAGTAGTGTAAGTTTTTGGCCCTTTTTGTTTTTTGGTGTTTTTGTGGGTTTTTTTTCTGAGTTTTTTCTGAAGTTGCAGAAGGAAGAATGATGTAGGCGATGGCCTGGACCTGCATGTAATCAGGTAGCCAGCAGAGCTCTCGGCACATCACCGTGTGGGGTACACAAGTCCAACTGCCCCTCCGATTAGATATTGTAGTCAGAGTTCCTTTTAATGTTAGTCCAAGAAAACTGCATGGCTGTAGTGTACTCACTAAGGTGTCAAATCTTGTGTAAAGCTCTAATTTGGAATTCAATGAATATGCATAGA
The DNA here is from genome assembly GCA_035590215.1 of Microhierax caerulescens. Classification (NCBI taxonomy): domain Eukaryota; kingdom Metazoa; phylum Chordata; class Aves; order Falconiformes; family Falconidae; genus Microhierax; species Microhierax caerulescens. Next base: position 118,909,785 of record JAVJGJ010000014.1, read on the forward strand.
TGGTCAGAAATCCTGTCTTCTGCAGTAAATACCTTTGCAGGATGGCGGTCGTAAATGTCATTGGAAGACTCGGGTAGCTTGTGTCATGATCTTCTTTGTCTGCAAAATTAGATTGTTTATTTGTTCATGTTTGGAACTGCTTCTATCTTTTTAACATTGGACCACACTGATGTTTGACTAAATCGCTATGCCTGATGCCTGCGCTCATTTGTAGACGTTTCCCCTGAATGCTCCACATTGAAGATGGAAGCAACTTACACTAACCTCAGACAAAATCAAAATTCTTTCTAGGCCCTTACTCGTTAAGATACCACCTAACAATGTTGGAACAGTGATGGATGCGATGCGTATGCCAGTCTGTGAATGTTTGAAAGGATTCTGAGAGTTTGAGTTATTTAAATTCCGTATAGATTTGATTCTAGTTAACAAATGGTACTTGATAACATACTGGTTTTGTGTATCCTCCTGGCTTTTTTCACGAAGGCCGTATATTTGCTGGATTTAATATTGCAAAAATACTTTTTATTTACAACAGCATACTCTGTTTGGGTGTAACTACCTGGATGGTAAAGTACATACCCAATGTGATTTAAAAAAAAGGTGTTCAAGTAGCCTTGGAATAATCATATTTCTTATTTTACTATTACTTTTATTTCTGTAGAAGTCCTGTGTGCCCTGGAGCTCCTGGAATAGTTCTGCTTCATTTCCATGATTAGCTTTCCCTCCCCACCGCAGTGTGGCTAAAATGTGGAAGAAGAAACCCTGGGGACAAGGCTTGATTCCCCTGTGAATTTAGGATGAATGTATGGATTCCTGGGGGGGAAGAACAATATAGTCAGCAAATACAGCTGTCCATGACTGCAGTGTGATAACAGAGTTTTACACTGGCAGTTGAGATTTTACACACTCTTTAGCTTATCCTGGAGAGAAATAGGTAGTACTAATGCCGTCTTATCAAGGACTATTCAAATGCATTTAAGTCGATACTCTTTCATCTTTGAATAATTAGAATACATTTCTAATTTGCTAGTCCGGCAAGTGTTCACCAGACCTTCACAGAAAGCTTACTTTGTTCTTTTTGATGTCATTTAATTTGAGTGACAGTTTTATTTGTATAGTACTTTACCTTTGCAAAGTGGTGTTACAAAGCGTAGCTGGATTTTTACGTTCCGAATTTTTTTTTTTTTTTTTTTTAACATCCACACTCCAGCTTTTTAACTCAGATATTTGATTGCACTGGGAGTTTTGCTGTGCTTCTTAGTTCAATATGTGCCCTGTCTATTATAATTTGTTTGGAGAAATCTGCAAAAGAACAACTAGAGAATAGCTTCCTGATGCAGCCTAAATTTATGTTTTCCAAATTAAATAGCAGAAACCTTTTCTCATTGTTCTGGTCATAAGAAAATATTACTAAGATACTAAAGCTGCACATTGATGTGGAATTAGATTTGTAAAGTGTGGGACAAAGCAGTATCATGGAGATGAGTACTAAAAAAAGACCAGTTTACTTCTACCCCTCTATAAGTAAGTGGACTGAGTTTGGTGCAGTCAGAGTCGGGATATATTACATGTGGCTTTGTGCTGCCCTTGTGAATCACAATTTTAAAAGGTGTTGCGTATGGCCAGAGAGGGGAGCATAAAAGCTTGCAGGGGCAGAGTGAAAGAGGGGAAGAATACATAAAGTCCTGGCTGACCCACACCTGAATCTGCTGACTTTGTGGCCTGTGGCTTTTTGGCAAAAACAGTAAATGTGAACAGCATTATTCTGTTTTCTGTAATAAGGTTATACGTTTAGTAGGCAATTATCAGGTTTTTTAGTTTATATAAAAGCAAGTCACTCCTCAGATTCTCTTTTCTCTGAACCTCTTTTTATGGATAGAGGGTCAGTCGTTTAGAATAGTTTATCAAATTTATTACCATAGTTCACAAGGGGAACACGTGAAATGCTGTCTTTGTGACTGGACGTGTCTTAATTCCCCTGTGCTATATGTGACCTTAGCGTTTTGTTACTGAAAAATCAGCATTCAGTCAATAGCTCTCCAAGGAGGGTGTCAGTGTGTGTAATTTAATTTGGTTCCGTTTGGCTTATGGTGTCTGTTTAATCTGGAATTTGTGGGTAGATTTGAGGATGAACGAAGTTTATCCACCTCTGTTAAGTCAAAGGCAGTTGAAGGATTTAAGTGTTCTTCACGGTGAAGAACTAAATAAGATTTATTAGGCAGCTGAATGTCTATGCAAATCTAATTTACCCACCAGTAAAGTTCTAATTTGTCATGTGTTCTGTTTTAACTTAATTGAAGTGCTGTGGTTTCATTTTCGCTGCCCACTCTACAAGTTTTAGGGGGAATGCTGGGCAATGGTTGTCCAGAAACCTTGTGAGTAGTGAGATCCTGCTCTTCCAGCCTGCTGCCTCTGCTGGGGCTGCCGCTGTTCGGTCCAAAGGCTGCTTGGTACTAGCGCATGCTTCTGGACGTCGCTGCGTCTTCTGGTTTGCAGGATGAAATATACCCGTTTGCAGGATGAAATATACCCGTTTTCAGAGTAAAGATCTCAGTGACATACCTGAAGAACATACACATCACAAATTGGCAACACACGCTTTTGCTTCTTTGAAAGGTGGTGTTATGTCGGTGCATTTGAATTAGCAAAGTTCTGCTCTGCCTGTAATAGTGGCTGGGAGGTCTGGGAGGTTATATTAAGGATGTAAGAAGTTGAGCTTTTGCTTCCCCCCCACCCCCAAACTGTTTTGTGTTGGAGGGTGTGGGGAAATCACCCCAGCTAACACAAATATTCATAAGAGAACTGTGTTCTACAGATCTTGGTTGATATTACTTATCTCACTGATGGAGAAGCAGTTGCTCTAAATTTTAAAATTTGACTTAGCAAAATAATTTTCTAGACTAAAGAAAACCCAAACCTCTCCTGTTTAAACCTTGCATAATTATTTTAATAGTAAGTTTATATAAGGATTTTTTTTATGCATATCAGTTATGTACATTTTGTGTTCCTGTCTAAAACTTGACCAAAGATAAATGCATGTGCAGATTGTTTTTTTTTTAAAGAGTATCTTTAAATTTTTGCATTGTATGTCTGCAAGTTGATACATGATCATATCTAATAGTGTTCAACACATAGACAAGGATTCTGAAGCATTTGATTCCCACCCTCAGTGGCTGATATATATGGTGCAAAGGGCCACCTGTTAGTGTTATGTGTCAAATAAGTAGAAGTGGGATTTTAAGCATATTCCTAGCTTCTGTACAGTGTTTAATTCTTAATCTAAAAGCATTTTTGGTTTGTGGGGTTTTTTTTGTTTGTTTGTTGGGGTGTTTTTTTCCTCACCTAGAAGTTTTGGAAACTGAGATACAAAGAGGTGTCAAAGTACTTCTCCTAGGATCATGTGGCTTGTTCTTTGCAGTGCCAGCAACAGGGTCTCCAGGTCTTCAGACTCTTGCTTCGATTTCTTTATTACTGTATCATGCCAAATATTTTGATGCTTCCATATTTTGATTAGAAAGGAGAGGATACATAAGGAGATAATTGACTTTACTGAACTCCTTTAAGATCTAGGGATTTGCTGTAAGACCAGGACAATCTTTCCTGGAGGAACTATCACATTAGATTTAGAATTACTTGGCCAGTTTGCTTTTCTTGTGCGTGGTCGCCAAGCTGGAGTAATGCATTATATATATAATTATATATATATATATAGTGTATATATATATAACTATAGACATTGCATGGCATCATATGTACACATAGTGGGTATAATGAATAATAGTGAAACCACAATGCATAACTAAACTTCCACAAAAAGTTAGATTTTTCTGGTTTTGTTTCTTGAACAGAGAAAGGCTAAGTGGACATAATCAGTCCTAAGCATTTAACTGCTTGAAAACAGGAGAATAAACTTAGTATCTCCTATAGTAACTAGAAGTAGAGCATTTTGGAGTTAAGTATGTGTGGTAGTGGTAAGTAATATAGTGATGTTTTGTGGTGGCATGTGTAAAAGGTGCCAAGTTGAGCAGTAGGGGTTAATGGCTCATTCATGACAACCTGTATTCGTATTGCTGCTCTTAGGTCTGAATGTTCAAATGTCTATGAAGGAGTGAAGGTTTTAAAACTAAATTGAACAGGCTTTTTTTTTTTTATTATTATTATTATTTTTTTTATGGTGTAATTTTCATTTCCAAAGGTCAGGCTGAATTTTGTCTTCAGCAGTACTGAATGAAGAAATGTTGTTCTCAAGAATTACCTTGCTCTGAGTACAGAAGTGGTTCTCCCTGCACTAGCGGCTGTTGCTGCACCTGCCTGAGCATCTCTGTTTTCAGGGGAAAAACAGGAACAGCTGGACCGCAGTTCCTGAACAGACAGTACTTCAGACAGAGCTGGGATACACAAAAATTAGTTTCAAACCTTGATTCACACAGTTCTGAGTTGACTCCTATGGGAATCTTACTCTTTTTTGAGTCAATATTCATCTAGTTACTTTTCTATAATGGGAATTCAGTGTCTTTCTGAAAAAGTGGTTGTTGGGAGTGTCAGGGAGTCAGCTCTTTGATGTCACATCTTGTCATGCTTTAATTTCCAGTGGGTGTGCTGATCTTAGGACCTGCTTAACTGAGAGTCAGAATGGTGAGGTTGGATGGGACTTCTGACGATCATTGTGTTCAACCCCTCTGCTTGAGCAGGGCCACCTGCAGCCAGTTGCCCAGGGACTAGCGTGGGGCAGGGGGGGGAAAGGGGAAAAGGGGGTGGTGGTGGGGGTGAGGGTTAAAAAAAAAAAAAGAGAGGAAACAAATTGTTTTCTTCCAAAGTTTGGAGGAAGGTTCATCTCTTGCCTTTTAATTTGGTTCTTACAGGGAGCAGTCATAGCTATGTATAAATAACTATCCTCAAATATTATCTATTTTAATGTTGTAGCAGCTGGCTTCAAATAAAAAAAAATTAATAGGCTCTGGTTTCAGTTTAACACTTACTGAGTATGTATCACATAGATTCATGCGAGTGAAGTTAACAGGATGTCATCTATTGATAACAGATTTCTGCTCCCTTTCCGCAGCCTTCCAAACCCCACCCCCCACCCCCCCCCTTTTTTTTTTTCCTGTGGGGATTTTGAGGGTGGGAGAAGGTCTGGTGCTTTCACTGAGTGCTGATCCACTGTGTGTGTTTAATAGACACCAGCTGGATGATGGTAGCACTGAAAGCACAGCTTTGGGTTAAAGCTCACCGACCCGCACAGAGAACTGTAGATCTCGCGCTCGCATGACGGGAGAGGAAGGCTCACAGCAACCTTTAGTGGGGTGATGTGGCTTAGGAGTGATGCTGGAGCAGAGGAGACTTGGTATGGGAGAAGGTGCACTGAAAAAATGTTCCCTGGTGGTGAGAAAGTGGCTCAGGCAGCATGGCTTCTCTTCAGTCTTGAAGCTGTAAAAGTTGCAGAGCTAATATAATTGCATTTTGGAAGGAAGGGGGCAGCTGGCATGGTGCAAGGAAACTTGATTTTGGCTGCTGATTTGTGTATGATTTATACAAAAAGGTGAGTGCAGAAAGAGCTGCAAGGAAACATTGCAGATGGAAGACCAAAGCCTTACCAAAATGGTATAAATAGGTAAAAATTAGTAACAGAATTTTCTTTTTTTATTTTATTTTTTTTTTCAGCCATGCACTGGACACAGGCTGTTGGGCCCATTTAGTCTAAAATCAGCCTGTGGCTTTCCAAATATAGAAGAAGGTCTTTGAGACACAGCAGCATGGTTTTCTCACCCCTCGTTTGAATAGGGAATGATCACAGAAGCAAGCTGTGGTCTAGATTTGCTCAAGACAGAAAATTGTTAATAAAATTTAGACGTATGTAAGAAACGGTATACATAAAGTTTGAAGAAATCCTATGGCGCTTTGTGGAAGGGCATGTCTGGAGATGGTAGAGCTCTGACTACAATGATATTGCCCTGAAAAGTCCTTTGTTGTCAGTGGCCTGTGCATGTTGAAGGTGAGCGTGGCCCGTGCAAGGCTGTACCTCAGAACTCATCAGCTGTGCAGATTTTTAAGCTGCAGGATTTAGTTACGCTTGGAAGAGCAGAGTATACATTTGCTTGACTATAAATATAATACAGTGAGAGGCTGACATTTTGAAGCTTAGGATGTATTGTAATGTGTAAGACATGGTTATTTTCTTGAACTCAAACAAGTCTCAGGTTCACGTTTTTGTGTCAAGCTCATGTGTGTTTTTACTGATTCGAAATAACTCAGAAGACACTCTTGACCAGTCCTGTGTTGCCATCTTTGCTCCCAGGAGTCTGGTTTCTCACATGGTGTTCTGAAGGCAAGTATATAAACCCTCAGTAAGGAAAGGTGATTAAAGAGGATCAGTTACCTGAACTGATGTTTCTGCTGGCATGAGAAGTGGTTGCAGTCCTCTGGGTCACAACACTCAGATTGTAGCCTCAGTGATGCAATTTAATTTGCAAGATTTGTTAGAGATGTGCATTTGTCAGTAAAACACAGAAGAGCTGGCTTTAAATTTAGGCAAGCACATCTGGATGTAAATTTCTGAGATACTTCTCTTCCACTATGTGTCTTATTTTGTGATCCTTTTCAGTACGGCAAGTATTCCAACTCCTTGGGGTTTTAGTCCTCTCCCGACTTTGTCTCCTTGTGTTTGCTGCATGTAGAGATACTGCAATGATATAAATGTGCACTTCTGCTATGTGTGCTTGGGCGGTTGCCACATGTAGAGACCTTAATTAGACACACATGCGTACACTTTGCTTGTGGTGGGGGTTGTGTGGGTGTGTGTATGGTTGTCAAATTTATTTTACTGCGTTTAGAACTTTAAAGCAAATGGATAAAGTTCTCTCTGGACCACTTATACGTGTGTGGAGAGAATGTTTTCCAAAAAGGAGAATGTATAATTTTAAATCATGTTTCGTTTTAGATATTTGGGTTTGGGTGTTGTAAGAATGAGCGTAATGCTTCCAGACTGCCTTAAAAGTTTCTTGGAACATGTGTGAAGTAATTCTAAATCTATGTAGAAGTAAAGCATCTTAGTTATTTTTTTCTGTTAAAAAAGAGGAACCCCCCCCCCCTAAAGCAGCAAAACATTAGCATTTGAGGATAAACAGTTAAAATTTCAAACATAGATGTTCTCTGTGTTTCACTTCCATAAAACAAAGTTTTGAATCACAAAATGTGTAACTTCTGCAAATGAAAAGCTCTGTTGTTTTGAGCAATCATGACTCCCAATCTGTAGCTGCTATTGAATTCATTTTTATACCCTAATATTTAGAAGTATAGGTGTCTGTGTTCCTTCTTGTCATAGTACTGTATTTTCTGGTTTTTTACTGTAAACGTTAGGTCTGTGGTATTCCAAGTAACCTGTTCTTTAGGGTGAAAAGATTTTAGGGCCCGGTGATGAACCATAACTCCTCTGGCAATAGCATGCAGTTCTAGTTCCATGCTTTTCAAACTCGGAGACTTCAGTATCTGAATGACTTGGAAACTTCCAGTGGTTCCTTTGATACAGCAATCCCTTTCTTCAGAATTTCTTGTGGTTCAATAAGTAGAGGATTTTATTGCCAAGGCACCTCCTGGAACACTTCGCTTTTGTACATCAGCAGCTCCTTCACTGAATTTGCTTGCTGTCCGGGCGGTATATGTGAGTAATCGTCGTGGTCGTTTGTAGAGCAGCCTCTGAAAGGGCTTCCCACCTAGGCTGCAGTGAGCAGACCAGCCTGGTAAGCAGGCTCTGAGGGAATCCATGCCTGAAAACATATGGTACGTTAAAACAGCGAGGAGTGATGCGCGTCTGTCAGCGCCATCCCCGCCGCTGCTGGAGCAGGGTGCTGAGGGAGCAGGATTGCTGCCGCCGCAGGACTGTCCCTGTGCCTCCCCAAGGTGGGTTGGCACGCCGTCCTCACCTCCGCATCTTCTCCGTAAGCATTTAACTCAAGTTCACCCTCACTGCTCTGTCGCCGTTTGCTGCGCCGTGGCGGGCCGTTAGTGCTCCGGTCTGCGGAAGGCTGTGTATAGTCAGTCCGTAGAATCCGTAACAGCCGCTCCCTTCAGCCTGGGAGAAGGCCGGCTTTCATGGAACTGGGAAGGCTCCTTTGTAGACTCCAAAGTTATGCCAAACGGCAGCACAGAGCAAGTCAGTTCAACAACTTCTGCGGTCAGAGGGGTCATACAGCTCGGAGAACGACTGCCCTGCTTCTGCTGAGAGTCACGGGCAGGTTTGTGCTTCCCTCTGAACAGCTGCTCAGCGCTACATATGGTGCCAGCAAAAAGAAATACTGGTCAGGGTCCGCTTCCTCCCAGTGAGGTGTTTGGATGAATTCTGCTGGCACAGCAGTGTGAGCTACATTTCAAATCCTGCTGATTAAACCTTGCCTTGACAGGGGCAGCCCCATATTGAGCCATTCCTGAGCATGGGCCAAGCAGGAGCCCCCCCAGTCCTGAACGCCCTCTCCCCCCACAGACCTGCCAGACAAAAGTCAATGGGCTGCAGTGTATGGCAAGGCAGTCCGGGCGCCAGCACGTTACAGAAGTCTTATACAGGGAGGAATTTTGAAGGTTTCTAACTGTTTTTAAAGAGGTGTTTAAGCTTAAATTCAAAACACCTCTGTAATACCTGTAAGTCAATTTTTACCCTTGCTGACTGTGGTATAAAACTGTTATAAACTGTCAAAAGTTTCAGTTTTCGCTCCTTTCGCTTCTGGAGCAGCTCTCTCTCTTGGTAAAGCTGATTAGCTCGTGTCTGTAAGGAAATGTTACTGGAGCTCTGCCTGTGTCCTGGGTGTGATCCATCAGGATCTGTGTGTCCTTGCCTGACTGGAGTATTGTTCTAGGTATCAGACAGACAAATAACCGGTTGAGCCTTTATATATACAGTCAGTCACTTCCAAAAGGGCTGCTTCTGTTTTGCTTTTAAAATTAAGCATGTGCTTTGCTAAATCTAGTGTTTGAAACAAGTAAGAATTGTTGGAAATGGAGATGCCTATCATAGGGCATGCACTGATAAAGACTGAGCTGTTAACTTAATTGAGAGTACTCAGGTGTGGGGCTAAGTGTGTAACAGTAAATGGCTATCAAAGTGAACTGAAGGTTTTTGCTATAATTAAGTTTCCACATGTAAACATTGGTTAGGAGTTGCTACGTGCTCTTACTTTAAGCCTGGGTAATCTTCTATAAGCCCTGCTCTCAGATTTTTAGTATAAATGAATACGTGTATTTTGAGACTTCCACAAATTGTGGCTCACAGTAACCTGGGATCTTTATGATCACCTAGAATACCAACAGAGATTTGTACCTTGCAAAAGTAAGGATAAACTTCCTGGTGTTGCATCAGTTTTGTTCTTAGATTGCTGTCAGTGTGTGATACGACTAATCATGCGTTTCTTCCTGGAATTAATAAGTCATGTGATTCCGTATGTAATTACAGAGCTGATTTAACGTAAACGTTAAAGTGAAAAGGGATCACAGAATTGTAGAGTTACAGAAGGGTTGTGGTTGGAAGGGGCCTCTGGAGGTCACCTGGTCTACCCACCCTGCTCCAGCAGGGCCACCTACAGCTGGTGGCCCAGGTCCAC
>JAVJGJ010000014.1:118921386-118933599 GCA_035590215.1 Microhierax caerulescens
TTAACACCCCCCCCCCCCCCCCCCCCCCCCCCCCCCCAAGAATAAAGTGGCTTGAATTAAAAAAAACAAATAACCTGCCTTTAACTTTCCTACCAGATTCATTCTGAAACAGGCTATGTTGTAGTAGATATCATCATCATAAACAAAAAGATTAGGCCTGTTTGTTAGACAGCATTTGCTTTCTTCATTCCTTGTCTTGCAAACATTCTGAACTAGTTGAATTACAAGGATGATTTTTTTAATTACTGACAGGTGGGGTTATTTTAAATCACAATTAAAATACTTTGAAATTTTATCACTTCTGAAAGAATTAATTGTAGCCAAAAGTGACATAAACCTGACATCTTTCTATGTCTAAAGATGTAATCTGGAGTGAAACCTAAACGCCAGCCTGAACTGTGAAAATGTTAAATACGGTACTGGAAGTAGCCAGAAAAGAATCCCAGACCTTGGATTTGTTCCTGGGAGAAAATGATTACTACTGCTGCTGTAAATAATGGACTTGATAATTTTAGGGAAAGTAACTGGAAACAAAACATTGGGATTTCTTTGCATGCAGTGAGTAAATTAATGAATGAGCAAACTGGTGGGTGACGTTTGTAAGGGGCTCCCGGGACCAGATGGGATGACTAGAGCTGTGAGCTTTGAAATGTGTAATTGGGAAAGGGGAAGGGGGGGCAAGTTATTGTGGGAAAGGAAATTACATCTATTAATGTAGCACCCAAGAGATGTCATAGTCATCTTAAAACATTGTGAAATAACTCTGTTACAAAATACTTTTGGATTCATCAGACATGCCACATCATGGGAGAAGCTGCTGTAACACAGAAAAAACATTTGTGTGACCAGCCTGCAGTGCTGGTGACCCTGGCAGGGGTTCAGTTCACATCCCACCAACATACATGTCATGTTCCATGGAGTGGAAAATTCCTTTGCTCTCCTAAGTATCTCCAGGCTAAATACAGGGTATGATTTTACAGCAAACATGAAAGATTTTTGGTGACATCCCTTACACTACGTGAATAATGCCAAAATATTTTGCAGAAAGGTGTTTAATGAATGATAATATTATACACTATGTAATGTATTTCCTGCGTAATGAGGGAAGGCCATTAGCAAAGGTATTTGTGATTCTAATTCCTGCTCGGTTTAGTGCTAAATTGAACATCCAACCCAGTGTTCATGAAGTTGCATTTGAGGTGTACAACTGCCAGGGAAATAAAGTTACTGCTAATAGAAACCACTGTCAGGAAAGGGTGGGCTAGCTGCAGATCTTTCCTTTAATTGATGTTTCCTTGTTTTGTATTTTTTTTTTGTATTTATAAAAAAATAAATGTTTGACAGGGTTTTCTGGAATGTTTATGTATCAATCAAATGTAATTGACCCGTAGTAATTTTCAATGCAAACAAATGCATCATTATTTTATACTTTGGATGCGGGTAGTTTTCACAGTTACTGCCAAGTATTGCAGTAGCAAGGTTTCCTTGTTTTCTCTGTAGATAGATTATTATTCCTGGGAATTGTCACCAGTAGTCTGATGTTTTTACTGCCTTGACTTATTTTAAAAAGGAGTAGAAACACTCAGCACTATGATGTGAAAAAACTTATTGAAACAGAGTAGTACAGTTAAAGCACAATAAAGTATTTTAAGAGTGATGAAAGTATTGTGACTATTTTTTTCTCAGTCTTTAATGCCTTAAAACTGGCAAATACATAGTGTCAGACAACGGATGGTGGATTTTCTGACACCCAGTATATTCCTTCAGGAAGCCACGTATGTAGTTGTAAAGTTGAAAGTCCAATTTTATATTGTCTGTCTTCCTTCAGTCTCATGGTTGTATTTATTATTTGGAAGGAAGAAATCTGGTTATTTCAAGCACAAACTTTAAAATGTATTCTTTGGAGTCCCCTTGTCCTGAAAAGCTTCCTTCTTAATTGAAGTCAGTCATTCCTTTTCTCAGTCAAATTTTGGCTAAATAGTTAGAAACATCTCAAACTTACACATATAGGAAGCTTTCTAATGCTAATAAAAAGTTCAGTGCTCTAGGTAGAAATTAATTCTTAGCTTATGGTAGATTTTAAGATGTTTGGGATGTGGTTGGTTTATGAAACAGTTTATTTGCAAAAAAAACCCCAAAATATACCGGAACAGATGCAGGGAAAGAACAAGTCCAGCCGTGTGGAGATACCGTTGTTGTAAAGCAGTGATGCTAGGAAGGCAGCAAGCATTTTCAGTAGTATGAACTACCCGTGACCGTGACTTCTAGCCTGCTCTTCTGCCTCCAGCCTCCCGCCCTGGCAGGCACGAACGTGAACCACGAGCTGATGGTACCTTACAGCGCGGCAAAACCAGTGACGTTCCAGTGCTTGCTGCTGCTTGGCAGGGTATTGCTACAGCAGCGTTAATCTGTGTTTAAGCAGTAGCAGTAGTCCTTGGGTAGCTTTCCTTGAGTCACAAAAGTGAGTTAATTAACATAACTTGAATTAATTATTTCACAGATTTAATGAGATGAGTAGACTATTGACTTATATACTCTGTACAGTCTTTCATGTTTAATTTCTTATCTAATTTTGGTAAAATGGGAGCAAAGATCTTCAACTTGAAGTATTTTGCATAGGAAAAAAAGAATACGTAGAAAATTTTAAGTAGTTTTAACCACTTAAATTCTTTCCTTGGAAGAATAACTGTTATTTGTAGAGACACTACATCGCTAGCAATTTCGAAGGCCTTAATATTTCTAAACATCCATTCGGACAAATAATGCCAGTATTTGGAAATATTTATTTATACTGAAAGAATAGTAAACAAAGAAAAACACGTTTGGCAATTGTCCAGTCAGAAATCCCTAAAGCTCCGGTGTCCTGGGTGCAAACTGTGAGCTCTGGATGCTCAGCCACAGCTCTGATTCCGACGGGCCCTTTGGATACCGTGTTTGCTATTGAGGCACACGCAGGCAGCAGTGTGTATATTAACCTCAAGTTTTAATTGTATCTAAAATAGTGCAACTTTTGTGGACGTTCATGTCTACAAAACTTTTCATAGGCATTCTGAAACTGGGGGTACAGCTAAATGTTCCCGTTATTTAAGTGAACGATCATCCTCAGGGCCCTGAAGGGTTATTTTTAAAAATTGGTATGCTTCATATATGATGATGTTTGCTTATGGAATGCATAGTGCCATTTCTGATTACGTGCTGTCTCCTGTTTCACAATTTAACTAATTAACCAGTATTTTGAAAGCAAAACTAAGTGGTGGTCATTCATGTGTTGAGAGAGGTTTTGTTTTTATGATTGAAGTTGTGGACATCTGACAGTGTAGTCAGACTTCTTGGTCGTTGCACTGGAACAAAGAAGTAAACTTAGGGCAACAATTTGACTGTAGAAAAGATAAGAAGCAATTATCACGACAGAGGCACAGAGACAAAGAAAAGATTCAAGAAAGTTTTTCTCTCCAGGTGGTACAGAGTCTGGAAAGTAATCACTAGTAACAAAATAAATGAAAACATTATTAAAAAAAAAATATCAAAATATTGGCACAGAGATAGGGAATGTCTTCTTACAAAAGTGTTCAGACAAGGATTTAATTAAACTGATCAGATGTTTTATCTCGCGTGCGTAACTTTTGCTCGGTGCCCTTCCTGCTGTGTATTATCTGCTGTGTATTATCTGCTCATCTGTTTGCTCAGCCCATTCTGGCAGGTTGTGTAATCCTTCCTCAGGCATGTGAGCAAGCCTTCCTTCCCCAGGGCTCTGAACTAATGCCATCACTAACTGCTGCTTGGTTGCAAAATACAGTCCTTAATTTGTCACTTATAAATACTTTCCCTGCTTTTCTTTACCCTTACTTGATGACTGTCAAGCTGCACGGCAGAGCAGCAAAAAATAACCATGTAATTTACGTGTTTTTTTTAATTAACTAGCTCCGATTCTGCTAGTTTGCACTTCAGTGAAGTGGAAGGATAATTACCCCTTTGAAGGGGAGCTCTATGATACTTTGGTTGAACTTTTGGTGTTGTTTTTTTTAATATAAGGTCTGTGGTCATTATCATTGAACGAGAAATAATCTGGCAGTGCATTTGCCAGTGCAACCAGTGCCTCTGTTGCACTGGGGCAGCAGCCCCTTAGCGCTCATCTCTCACTGGTGCTGATGTAGAAGAAAGAGGGAGCACCTTTGGTGTCCGGCGGTCTGTTGTCCCCAGCGTTCAGCTTCATGGTGGTGTATGGTGGGGTGGGCAGAACGGGGTCTGCACTTGGTTTTGCAGCACCTATGGAGGAGGTGGGTCTGTGGAGCAGAGCTTCAGAGATGTTTCGGTCGTGGTCCTGCCTGGGGTCGGTGGGTTTCCTTGCCTTCGGATTTCATCGCTGCTTTGCGTTTGCACCCAAGCCAAGCCACAAAACCCTATCTGGGCGCTCTGCCCATTTCAGGCTTTACCTTAATAATGTTAAATTTAAAGAAAATTTTGTAGATGCCAAACAGATTGCGCTTTGTAAGTAGAACGGGAACACGAAAATATATGAAATGTGTTTTAAATACATGAAATCAGAAGTTAAAAATTTATCTAAAATGACAGGTAAAGTTATCAAGAACAGGCTCAGCTGTTACCGAGGAACTTGAAGCTGTTTAAGCAAGTCGGCAGGGAAGGATCTAAGTTACGTGAGCCATACGCTGTGTTGGTGTCCGACCAAGAGTAGTTCCATGTACTGAAGGGTCCCTGGCAAATGCGTGAGCACTTCTGCCACAGCAGAAACTGTTTGTATCAGGCTAACAACTGGGACACGGGGGAAAAGCTGGTACGAAAGGTGTCAGAACCTCACCTTTTCTTAAATTGCCATGCAAGTACCAGTGGTGTGGCCTGGTGCACACAGCAGGGCAGATGTCTTTTCCTTCCTAGCTGATGCTTTCTGATGGGTAGAGAAAGGGCACAGACCCCAGGATTTCAGCCTCCATCTAGTTTCATATCAGCCTCTCGGACCGCTTTGGGTAAACTGGTTTTGACATCCCGTGGCTGTTTCCCGTTTGGCAGATAAGGATCCTGGCAGGGCCACGTTAGTGAATTCCACAGAGGATTCTGGCAGAAAGCACTAGCTCTTCACAGCATGACTTTGCATTTGTTGAGTATGAGTAGGGCATAGATAGCCATGGAACACAGAGCACACATCGTGCTAATGGGTTTTTATCTGGAGAATGTGACTTCCAGTTGGTTTGCTTGCACTGTGTAATTTACAAATGGTGATAAGTTTCTTTGTTAAAGCAGCTAAATGAGATGCAACTTTTTAGGGTTGGATGGAACTTAAAAGGCCTTCATGGGCTTGCTTGTACAGATCACAAACAGCAATGCTTTAAAAATTTGGGTTTTATATAGGAATGAGGACCTACAAAATAGATATTTCTCCAAGTACTCCATCTCCTATTGCAAACTGAGAATGCATTGGGAATTGTGAGCTCCAGAGGTGAAATGTCTGCTTACTAAAGCAAACCTAAGTAAAACTGCCTTATGTGGTGTAGCATAACCTCCTACCGCTTTGGCAGGATGATTCTGCTCCTGATGATTTTGTTCCTGCTAAGGGATGTAGAAATCGGAAGGAGACTCGTAAACTTTTCCTCATGGTAAGCGAAGGGAGTAGGGTGAGATGGAGTGTTGAACCTTTCCATTTTGCTGGTTTGGTGTAGTTTCCAGACGGGAAGGGAAGACAGTGGGAAATGACATTTGGGTGGGGACTGTGCATTTTCAGTACCTCTGTTTCAGTGGTGAGATAAAACTGCCCAGCAGTTTTCCATTTGTGTGTGGGTGGTTTGTTGGGTTTTTTTAATTGTTAAACTTCAAACCTAGTTGAAAAATTGCATCCCATCCAAAATTTTGTAACCATCAGTTCCGTTAGTGTTCTTGATTGCTTTGTCTCCATTCTCTGCCCTTTATGAAAAGTAAAAAAAAGAATTAAAAACTCCAACATAGTCACTACTTGGTGAAGATGAACTCTAGAACTTTCCTGTTTGCTGGAGTCTCTTGTGTAAGACAAGCACTAACACCTTCCTTACTCGGAGAGTAAACGATCTACTTTAAGATGCACAGAATGTATGTACTGAGTGTTAGCGGAACTCCAGTCTTGATTTATGGAAGTTGAAAAGACAGCTAGATATTCTTTGCTTCAGTTTTAATGATCATGGGGTGGTGGGTGGTGGTACAGTTTTCCAATACTTGATCGTTAGAAAAGTGAATTATAGGTAAATAACAGTGTTAGTGCAAGAGCCAGTGGGAAAACAGGAAAATAACCAAGATCTGCTTGGTTTTTTTTTCATCAGAATATAAACAGAAAAAGATTTGCTTTCTGTGACTTGCTAACTCTCCAAAACCATTTCAAGCACAGTACTGCTTTTGGCACCAAAGAAGCTTCTATACAGATCTGTGCATCTCATGGCTTTAGACCGGCCAGTTAGCCCTTGTAAACCTTTCTTCTCCATTACTTCAAGTCACTATTTACATATGTCCAAAGTGCTTTCTGCTTGCTGTTTTCATTTGCCACTTTGCCTTGGCAGTGTTTCACATGCACTGGATGCAAAGCAGTTAAGTGCTAGATATCTGACTTTTCTTAGCTATAAGAAAATACATTCATTTTTTTTCCCCAGAAAAGACAAAAAAAAAAAAAAAAGAGCCCTTCAACAACCTCTGTAAGGCAAGAGCACATCAGTGATTTTAAATAGAGAGGAAAAAGCCACACCAAATATAGAATTTTATAGGAAAATCTCTTGTGTATGAAAAAGTAAGAGGCCTGTAAGTGGAAAAAACCAGCACTGACTGGAGTGGCTCTAACTAAGCATGTGTCAAAATTTCCGTTAGATACCTCTGTTTTGAGAGGTTTTGCAACTTGGTACTTCAATTGCAGGGGAAAACAGTTTGTTCATATTTTAGCTAAAAAAAAAAAAGCTTAGAAGGAAAAATTTAATTTGGTGTTCCAATTCTTATATTAGGGAAAAAACGAACCTCCAACACCAAAACCCCAAAACACCACCCTCACCCCCCAACCCCCCCCCCGCCACCACCAAAACCTAATACAGACAAACCAACCACCCTCACCCCAGACCTTTATTGCTGGTAAGAGCTGTGGTTGGGCTGATTCCCTGACCTCTCCTGAAATTCTTCTGGTGGAAGTTCAGGGCAGGAGGAGGAGAAGTGATGATTTGGCTGGAGAAAGGAGCCCTCGCTCTGCCCTGCCTGCTGGGGGTGGGGGTTGGGTGGGGGGGTGGCAGGTGCGGGGGGTCTCGCACGGTCGGGCTTGGTGGTGGGGCACCAGGACACCACCATGGGGAACCCACCCATCAGCATCAGCTGGGACCTGGGTTACAAAACTGCACCTCAATAATTATTACGTGAAATGATTTCCAGCATGGCGTACGCAAAAAGAAAGCTGCGGGTAGATTTTCACATTCTGTTTTGAAATTTCAGTAGTGCCACCTGATAAATCGTGCCTGGAGGAGTCATTATATGAGGGTTTGGGTATGTTTTTCTCTGGATGGGTGAAGTTTCTCCATGCAGAAACCTGGCCGTTTGTACGCTTGCTTTTCACGAAGGGTGTGTTGTTTCCTACCAGCTGGAATTCTGACCCTGTTGAACTGGACAGCAATAGCTATGCGTTCACGGGGGTGACTGGTTTCCAGTGTAGAAACAGCTGTTGATTTTAAAATAGGAAAATTTGGAGCGGAAGTTCACAAGTAAGGCAGTTCAACACGGCTCTCACTTTGGGGTTCTTCGGTTTTATTGCTTTCAGAGGACAGATTTTCCCTGGGAGTTTCATTTGAACAAAAATCTGATGTTAGTGATGTGAGAAAGTTCAGTTTAAGTAAAAAAAATTCTGCAGTTTAAAATAGGAAGATGATCTTCTGGGGCTTTCTACCAAGTGATCTAAACAAGTGTTTGATAGCAGAAGAATTAACAACTAACAATTCTTCATAAGGTTGTTTTTACCCTACAGGTAATCTTAGAGTATGTAGCATTGTTCCTTATTATTTGTGTTATCAGTTTGTTGCTGTTTTTTAATACTGGGATCAACTGTAAACAAAATCTGCAACTTTATAAGTATAGGCAAAGGAGAAATTATTTCCTGCAAACTTACGGTTTTATAGTTGACTACGTATTACCACCTTCCCTATAAAAACAGTGGGAGCGATCGAAATTCAAGTGAACTTCATGAAGTTTGACATTTCTCCCTTTTTAGGCCAGGAACTGTTCTGTCTTGATTTAGAGCAAACTTGAATGCCTTATAAATCCTAGAATATCTCAACCTTTATCAAAACCTGATGTTTTCCTTCTGGTTCTGATATTCTCATGCATAACATCTGATTACTTTAGATAAAAAACACAGATGTAATTGTATTTATAGTTCTGTATATTTGTGTCATAGTTACATTCTGAGATAATGCAGTGTTTTCAACAGATGCTGAAATGGCTTTGTGGTTTTGAGAGTGAGTATTCAGGTTCTTACATTGTAAAATTTCTGGTACATTTTTTATTATAAAAGGTGCATGCCAAATCGTTTCGTGCCCTCTCTTTAAAAACACAAGCTGCCCTTCCCTTATTCTTTCTTGCTTGCTTTCAGTTGCTGGCATTTGCAACTGAAATATTTTCGTCAACAGAAATGATGGGTTGAATCATCAGTAACTTTTTTTATAGGCTACCTCGGACATCTTTAGACTTCCTTTCTGATTAATGGGGCGCTTAGACCTGTTTGCTGAGATTCAACGTTGTTGGTGAGCCTTCAGTGTGTTCCTTAGTTAGATCACTGGTGACCCGTTCTCCCTGGATGTCACATCCTTTCTTCAACCCATGGCCATTTTTGTGCTCGTGAATAAACATTCAGTGTTAATAATTATTAATCATATAATTAATCATTCTGTGGTCCTTGGGAGTAACGGTGTGGTATGACGTGTGGGTCTAGGAGAACGTGCCTTTCTCTCAGGATGGGAAGACCTGATGCATATGGGCTATGGACACAGCCCTGCCCTGGAGCCATCACCCCATCACCCGTGCCGTACCTAGGCACTGGGTGGCCAAGCGCGGCGTGGCTTGGTCCAGCGGCATGCCGAGGCACCCACGGACAGGGTTTGCAGGCAGGAGCACCCATCCCCTGTGCATGCTTTGTCTCCTAGTGCTGCAGCCAGTTGTGGTCAGCCCTGTTGAATGCTTGTGAAAACATATCTTCGTTGCTCTTTCCTAAAATCCAGGGAGCAAACGTTAGCCATGTATCTGCTACAGGGCTTAGCAAAACCTGTTCAAACTCTGCATTTTAACACCCTATTTAAAAAAAAGTCAGTCACCCCGTTGTGACAAGTTGCAGCACAGAGGCTTATTAAGCCCTTAGTTAAGTTAATTTAATAATAAAAGTGTTGTGGAAGATGGAGCAAAGGCTCTCTGTGCTTTGGGGCTCAGCTGGAGCTGGTCCTGCTCCCCAGGCTGTGACCCTGCTTGTAGGCGGTGGAGGTGATGGAGCTGCTGCCCAAACCTGCCTTTCCTTTGAGGTGCTTCGGCAGCACAGAGCATGGGAATGACTTCTGCTTAGTGCTAGGGAAGGCTTTTCATTCCCGGGGGGGCAGAATGTGTGACCTGACTCACGGTGTGTAAATGTATTGCTAATGTCTGATTGCAACACGTCACACACCTAAGGAGTCTTAATTGCAATGGAGAACATGACAGGGACACATGGCGCTGGGGACAGAACACAAAGGAAATGTTTGAGCCCTGGAGTTGAACGCACACATATGTCCAGTTCAGGGTTTTTTTACAGTGTTGCAGAGGAAATGACCCACTGTGATCTTCTTCAGCCTCTTCGGGTTGCATATATCTCTCTCTATATATGTATATATATATATATATATGTATATAACGCACATACATAACTCCGCTTGTATATATGTGTGTGTTTATGTATCTCAGTACCCTCTGATACCAAAAGGCATGCAGGAAAACTAGTTTATCAGTTATATAGATAGCTGGTACTTACCTCACTCCTACTCGTAGCTGAAAATTACATTTCAAGTCAGCTGAATAAATGTTAAAATGAATGCAAGTAATCTACAGAAAATACCGAGGGGCAGAGGTGAGTGTGGTAGGCTGGGAAGATCATATAAAGTTAGAAAGAGAAGAAAACGTTATTTTTAATATAATGTGCTAATGTGACATTTACCACACAATTTACCACATAGAATCAGTATGCTGATTTTACGACATGGCTTGCGGGTAAATCCTGCCATATATCATGTATATTCTTGGTATTGCAGTTTTTATGAATCTGGTATTAAAGGCTCGCCACCCATCGAAGGGTGACCAGCATCACAGTTGTTTGTTTTCAGCTGAGGAGGTTTATCTTGTTTCTGCATGACCCCAGAGGGTGAGCGATGACATGGGGGGGGGGGGGGGCAGGGTGCCCCAGGGGGTCTCCCGGAGCACCCACGCTGCTTGTGGTGGACTTACAGCGAGCAGTGTCCCTCCCTGCGCCACCGGCCGGGACTTTGTCAGGTGTGGAGAGAACTAATCCCAGGAAACCTGTATGAACAGTGAAGGATTGGATGAGGAATTCTTAAACTGAGGATATGAAATATTTTGTGGGCAGCAGGGTTGGCACAGAGACCGATTAGATCTACGGACCATTCTCTGGCTGCCCTTTCTGGAGGGCCGTGCAGGGATCCACTGGATCACTGCCGCTGACTTCTGCCGTCTGTTCAGTGGTCGTACACCCGAGCGAGCGTCTGCAGGGAGCCATGCACCTGGCATCAGAATCATTACACCTTGGTGGCTTTCCTGTCACTGTCTTTAGAGGGACCTTGTTACTCCATCACTTGGTTATAATAGAAGCTAATCATTATTAAAGATCGGACTTAGTAATTAGGATAAGGATTTATTACTTGCTGTCAGAAGACAGATATTAAAATGTGGAGAGAGACTTCTTGTCACCTTTTTCTCTGTTTTCAGTCCTGGCTGTGTAAGAGAGACATCGGGGCAGGATTTCGGTAGGTTGTGCTGGCTGCCGCAGGCTGTAGCCGTCATGGAAAGAGACTTTCTGGGACCCGTTTGGGCCTGTGCGTACGGCTCTGCCGGTGGGGGGGCAGGGGGGTAGCTGATGGAATTGTGGAACGTCAGTGTGAGATAGTTGGCTCAAGTGCTTTACCTATGAGGTGTAAAGCTCAGGTAGAGGCAGGGCACTTGCAAAGAAGTCCCTTGTTAGACAAAATCAGCATTATAAACCTTGCCTGAGGTTGACACATAATTAATCTCAGTAAGATTAGAGACCACTGGATTAGAAATTGCTAATGGAATAACTAAAGCGAATTAACTCATGGATACAGGGCATGCTCTTTTAGCACTGAAGATGCTGAAAGTCGTTGCCCCTTGATGCTTGACCTGTCAGACTCACAGCTCTTGTGGGTCCCGTTAAAATAGTAAGTGTCCCTTTGGGTTCTGGCTCTGGGAGTAAGTCCTGGTTGTTTGATAAATGTGGACTGATTGTGATTTGACTAACGATTCAGTGACACACATGGGTGTTTGTAAGCTGTTACTGCAGCAAGTTGTACAGTGGTTTATCTTGGGTGCCTTTTGTCATTTCAGAGGTTTCCTGAATCGGTAGGCTGAAAGGGTTTATTTTACTTGACGTGGAGAGAAAGGGAAAAAATGGTGTCAACTGTAAATCACCTTCCATCATTTTTACAAAGGCCCCTTTGCAGTGATTTCCTTACAGATATTTGACCTAAAACTTTTGCAAATAGTCATTTTTTTGAGCAAAAATCATTACACTAGTTTTGTTTTAACAGAGAAAGTTGGAGAGGAAACAGTATTTTTTTATTTTTTTTTACTAAGTGGAAATATTTGCAGTTCTGTAGGTTTGTGAGATAGTATTCATCAGAAGTGTCTTAACAAGGCTGATATAAATAGATGTTCTCTGATAATAATTCTTGAAATAAACTATAAATGTCTGTGATTTTTGTGATTTTTTTAAATAGAGAGGTCTTTTTCATTGACATTCCTAATGCCCGGGGAAAAGAATTCTAGCTCAAAGGAATCTAGAGTGCATTATGAGCTGCTTTTTCTTTTTCCGTTTGTTTTTTTGGGGGTTTTTTTGTTTTGTTTTTTTTTTGGGGGGTGGTGGTGCTGGTGATATATGTGGTTGGTTATTTTGTTGTTGTTGCAGGTTCTTAATAGGCCTTGCTTTATGAATTCTCATAAAGC
>JAVJGJ010000014.1:118933699-118953108 GCA_035590215.1 Microhierax caerulescens
AAAGCAGCACATAGCTAGGGTGGAATTTGGGCCATCTGAATATAGCACCAGATTTACAGTGGGATGAACTTTGTTTTGTTTTTTTTTTGGGGGGTGATGGTGGTGGTGATATTTGTGCTGGGTTTTTTTGTTGTTGTTGCAGGTTCTTAATAGGCCTTGCTTTATGAATTCTCATAAAGCAGCACATAGCTAGGGTGGAATTTGGGCCATCTGAATATAGCACCAGATTTACAGTGGGATGAACTTTGTTTTCGGCCAAGACTTGTTTACAGCAGCATGCAGAGCGCTATGAATTGACTGTGAAATGACTCCAGCGCAGCTTGCAAGCGGGCTTAAGTTTCCCCCGTGCACCAACGGGATGGATGTTTTTATTGAATGATTCCAGGATCTCCCCCTCTAGCTTCCCCCCCCGCCAGCCCTGATGGTAAAAATAACCATTGTCAGTATTTAAACACGCGTTGGGGAGGGCTGTGTGCGGAAGCAGCGGTGTATGTGGCCGCGGCGTTGCATGCGTTGGTGCCGAGCCGCGGGCAGCTGCACCGGTGCGCTGCTTGCAGCGGTACCAGCCGGGGTGGGCGATGCTCTGCACACGGGGGGCCAGCGTGGAAGGCTGGGACCTCGTGTGAGGTGCTGGAGTGCCCGGCCTGCTGCAGGCCGGCTGGGACCTCCCGCACCTGTGCCGGAGGGATCCTGTGCAGCCTTCACGTTCTCCGCTCTGGCGGATGGAGCTTCGTAGCTGGGGACTTGGCTTTCCCCTGCAGGAAAAGCAGCCCCTCTCCTGACCCCAGTCCTATCGCCTCATCTCCGCCCCAAAGCACCGGTAAGCGAGCTGAGAGTTTAGATTCGCTGTGATTTATTTAGCTTTGCTTTCTTCCAAAGGGAGCTATGTTGTCCCAGTGGCGTTTTCCTTAAACATGCTATTAAAAACACGAAAAATGAAGCTGGCGTAGTCTGTTCAGAATTAAACACTTTGAAAACACTTATTTCCACGGTTGTGATTCTTTCAATAAATATTGCAACTTGAGACTGCTGCTTCACACCGGCTCAATTGAAAATTATTTACATTGTTCCTAACATATACTAAGGGCTTCATTTTGGAAATAAATAGCTTTCCTATTCTTCGGGAATGTTCTGTACAGCTAGTGTGAGGTCTTGATGAACTGCTAGGTGCTAGTGCATCGCTGCAGTTGTTACTCAGTCCTCGCAGCCAGGCTTTAGAAAGACTGGGAAATGGAAAAATCAAGTGGAGAGTTATTCTTTGCACACTTGTACCTTTGGACTGAAATAAATTTTTCAAATCTACTGAGGTCTTACCTTGCTGTTGAAATCAAAACTTGCTCTGCCTCATTAGTCACGTATCTTCTGGTACTAGCAAGTGAGCTTGTTGTGAATCATATGTTCAGTTAAGGTGACTAAACTTGGAGGAAAATGTGAATGATAAAGTGCTGAAGGAAGAATCAGAAATGTATATTTTCCACTTTGCATTTCTACCGTTTTATCCTTTTCTCGTTTTCCAACTTTCATAGGGTTTTACGGTATGCTCCTTCACTCACCACATTTTTACAAAAGTATTTCTGGTGTCCTTCTCGATTCCTCCTCCTGCCCTCTTTCTTACCACACCTCCTCCAGATCTCTTTACCTTTTATCTAACATCACTGGTGGCAAAAGAAAAGTTTTTTCTGGCTGGCTAATCTTTTAATATTTGGGACTTAAGCAGTGAGTCACCATGACATACCAGCCAGGCCTTTTAATCCTCAGGCTCTTTGGAGAAGTATTTGGGAATCTTATATGTTGGGGGCATTACAATGAAGTACAGTTCTTTCCCTTCCCAAATGTTTGCTGTGGTCTGGTGGGATTTAGAGTGGTATGAGAGTGCGAGTGCAGCGCGCTGGATGTTTCGTGTTTTGCTTCAGTCTTTTCCATGGATGAGGGGTTTGTGAGAGCGCTGTATGTCAGGCTATTTTATCTTCTGCACGAAAGAAGGGGCTCTCCCTTGTGGAGCTGTGGAATGTGGCTTGGTGGGTGGGAAGCAAGAAGCCCCGGGAAAACTATTTGGCCTTTGCCTCCTCTGCTCCCCCTTTCCTGGCCGTCCGTCACCTTCTTTCCTCTCTCGTCCCTGGGAGCCAGAGGAAAAATTTACTTTCAGCCATCAGGGAATAGGAGGAGTGAAGGAGTACTGTGGGACTGCTGGTGCACACTGGTGCACGCTGGTGCACAGGGCCTCGCGTTCTCCTGGGGATCTGGGCAGGGACAGGGCAGGCTGCGCGGGGACGTGGGGCACAAGCGCTCCCCACAACATGGCGGCCCTGCTGGTGCAGACCGAGCTCGTGCTGAAGCTGTTTGCTCGAGCTTTTTCAGTGTATAACTGTTGTGGGCAGCTGTAATAGTTCTTATTTTGGTAACAATTCTTTTCAGGCAAGTCTCTTCAGCAGACAGAGGCTTTGTAATTTGTAGGGCTGTGAGATCAAGTGATAGCTGTCGATCAAAACCTCCGTTACGGTAACTCAGGTATGACTTACAGTTCCAGAGCGGGGTGAAAGCTGCTGCTATGGAAGCGGTTCCCAACACCGGGTATGCCACACCAAGTCACCCTTCGTCACGGACATTTCTAACTGGGCCAAACCCAGTTAGGCCATCTGCCATCAGGCCATCTGCCGTGGTAGCTGGTCCTCTGAGCTTCCCGGAGGTGGAAGGAATGCACTTCTATTTTTATTTTTATTTTTTTTTCCTGTTTCCCTTCATTTCAGATCTAAACAGTCCTTCCTATTATTCAGAATATAAAAGGGCGATTAAATACACGGTTATGCTTCAGGAAATAATGTTCCTTTCCTATCCCAAAATTGCTATCTGGAAACCAGAAGTGGGAATATGTTTTTGACTGCGGATATCTTAACCTGATGGTTCTTTAGAATATATGTTTTTTTAAATTTAGAAACAACATTCAAGTAATTAGAGAAATTGCCATGTTGGGTCCACAGACTAAACCAAACTAAAGATAATATATACAATTTCATATAACCTCAATGAAAGTATTTTCAGGTGCTGAGAATTTGCCAGAATATGTAGTGCAGTGATTTGAAGATGATTCATGAAAAAAAGTGATTAAAACTTCCAGCTGGATTCCTTAGCATCCAGAGATTTTGGGGTTTTTTTTTGCTTTTGTTTCATCTGAAGACGTGAATTCTGTGTCTGCTGTTTTCTCTGTTCTTACTTCCCTTGGTAGCAAGAGCTGGAATGTTTCAGTGTTTGATAGAAGAATATTATTGTCTTTAGTTTTACGTTCCTGTTTCAAAGTAATTTGTTTTCAGAGGCTGGTTGGTCATTCCAGGAATCCATAATCACAGCAAGTGTTTACTTTTGCGAAGTGAGCTGCATTGCTAGGCAAAACTGCCCAAGTGTTTAGTCTCAGGGGAATAAAAATCGGGTGTGACTCTTAGAACCTTCATGCCTTAAAAAATATTTTTACTGGAAGGGATTTTAGTCTGTTTCCACTTGTGATTGTATTCGTGTCTGTTGCTTAAATAGCTTACATGTGATAAGATTTAGCAGTAAAACGTACAGATTTTCACATTGCCACTCAGAATTTTGATGTTTCTACTCCAGCTGTGTATAGTAACCTTTTCTCATCCTGTTTGAACTCTTGCCTTCTATGAGGCTCTTGATCTAATTTTAGGAACGCTGTCTTACTTGGCTCTCGCTATAAAAGTTGATTACCTTGGAAGACATCTGTGATGTGACTTCGCCATCACTCTCTTAACACTACTCACTTCTCCTGTGTCATCAAGTACCCTTCTAGGTTCTTCCTGCATCTGACATTTTAAGGCACAGCAGAGTGCTCTGACCCTGGTACTTCTCTGGATCTTTGCTCGATGCAGTGCTGCACCATCGCCTGCCCATTGCTACTGCCAGGCTTTGCCGCACCAACCTCCCAGCAGAGCACACTTGGGCAACTTCAGGTTTCTGATCCCCATTATGGGGATGAAGAAGAATTATTGTCAAGTTGTAGGAAGCTTCCGTTCACCGAGACATCCAAAATTAATTTACAAGTTACAAGCTCTTAAGAGATTTGTGTAATCAAATTGTATGAGGAGTGAAGTAAGCGAACTTAGGAACATGGAGTACCTTGTTCATGGTTAAGTTACGTGGGGTAACTTAAGACAGACCCTTAACCTGAACCAGTATGGTCGTTCTTGTTTTCTGTGATGAGCGTAAGATACTCAAGGAAGAACAAGTGGCGCAAACATGCATAATATAGTGTGTGTCCCTGGAAATCTCCCAGCCTTTGGCCGTTTGTAGCTCAGGGGTTTCCTGAACCCGTTGTGCTTTGTTACTCTAGTAACCTTCAGTGAAGCCACTCTTCCTGGAGTTTTTTCCAGTCTCCTCTCAAGCCTCTTTAAGCTTTCCTCCACAGTATCCTTAGGCAATTGCTTCTGTGGATCGGGGATTTTTTGAGCTTGATTCCCGTCAGCTCCGTTTACTGTTCTAGTTATTGTCAGTCCCCATCCATCCTCCTTACGCCACTCACAATTTGTAGACCTCTGTCAGATTTCCTTGGTGGTTACTTGTCCAAGATGAGGAGTGCCAGCAACACTCAGTTCCTCCTCAGTTTGAAGCCGTTGCCTACCTTTGATAATCCTTGTTGTGTTTCGATGTATCTCTTATGTCTGGTTCTTAAGTATCTGTTCTTACATGTCTGGATTGGTAAGAGGTGACTGTGATTCTGTATGGTGGCATAATTACGTTTTCTGTTTTGTTCACTGTTCCTTTGCTAATAATTCATAGTATTTGATTTGTGTTTTTATTGTGATGAGCACTGAGCCGATACTGCCATGGAGTTACCTGCCATAATCCCAAGTCTTGCTTCTGGGTGGCGATGCTGCACTCGGAGCCTGCCCTTTTGTACATCAGGCCAAGGTCACATTTTCAGATACATTCTTTTGCCTTCACATATATTGAAGTTCACCCACCATTGATGTTGCTCAGTCGCTCTGCAGCTATTTGCACTTATCTGGCAGCCTTACAGCCTTTGAATAGCTTTATGTCACCAGACGCTTTGTCACCTTGCTGCTCGCTGCTCCCCCGAGCACGTGCTGAACAGAGCAGGTCCCTGCACGACTCGGCTGGCGCATCCCTGCATTTGGAGCACGAATCCCTATTGCCTACCCTCTGCTTCTAGGATTTTTTAGCCCAGTTATTTAATCATGCCACACCATCCCTCATAGGCCATGGCTGCGTAGCTTTCTTTAAAACATTTGGTTGTCTCCCACACTGAAGTGTCCACCCATGAAGAGATCAGCAGTGGGGAATGGCCCGTGTTCAGAAATGTGGTCACTGACATAGGATAAGCTTGTTAACGTTGGGGGGGTGTAGGGGGGTGGAATATCTCGTAATCAGGTCAGGGTATAAATTTCTTCCTTGGTTACTGTACTTTAGACCAAAAAAAAGAAAAAAGAAGGTTTTCACAAGGAACTTTTCAACTTGCTCATTTTGTTCTCTTCCCTTGCTTCTCATGGGAGGAGTGAAGAAGCAAAATGCTTTATTTTGATTTGTACAGGCAGCTTCTGTTCTGAAAGCTGACAGCAGCACTTCCTGAAGGTAAAGATTCTGCCTCCGTTTTCATGAAAAATACAGCCTAGCTATATCTCTGCATTTTTTTAGCACCTGCTTTTACTCAATCCATATTACTGATGGAAATATTTCAGCCGGTTCTATTTTTTCTGGTTAGTCAGAAACCACACACCTTGTTAAGAAGAGGAAATCTATTGGGCTTTGCCCAGCCTCTGTGCTGTGTTCCCTCTTGGTGCCGGGTTCTGAGCTGGTCCCTGGGGCTGTCAGCAGGTGTAACATCATGAAACTCTTTCAGGTAACAATTTTGGAACCAAGATCTGATCTTTCGTGCCTTGCTGTTGGGTGCGGAGGCAGTTGCTAACACAGCCTGGCAGCACTCTATCTGCTTTCAAACAGCCCAGAGGCGCTGCCGACAGGTGAGAGGATGGAGGCTGGTGGCTTCGGGCTATGTGTGACAGTGAGCAGGGGAGATTTGTGGTGGTTGCTGCTTTTGGCCGGAGATGGTAACTTTCTCCATTGAATGAAAGTCACTTTACATCCTCTCAGTAAACAAACACAGTGATTATTCCAAGTCCCACATACAGTTTCAGTGCTTTGTGTATCTTATATGTTTCTGTGCCATGTCCATTGGTGTGAGGCTGCTTAGCTATCGACAGATTTTTGTTAACTGAATTTTGCAAACAGACTGCATCTCAGCACTAAATAATGTTTAAATCATTTTCAGTGAATGATTTCAGGTGGATTTGATTAAAGCACATCTGAGGAAATGGGAATTTTTATTATATGTTTAATAGGAATTCAGTAACTTTAGCTCTCAGAAGTACTTCAGATGTGGTTTGATGGCTGATTATTTTATTTCAGTGGGTTATTTAGCTCTCACTTGGATTTCCATTTTGGCATGTCATGTATTTTAGACCACGTGAAAAGCAACCCTTACAATGCTTTAATGACAACTCTTAGAATGCTTTAATGAGAGTGGCTGCCTACACGGAATCTTACTTAAGGGCTTAGGGTAAAAATTCTTATTTTGACATACATGAAGGTCTGTGAAAAAATATACTTGTGCAGATGCAGAGCTGGAGAGTTCCTCTGCTCGTTTAATGATGATACTTTTAACAGGAAGGTAAGTGGGATGAAGCGGATCAGTCTTTCTAAAAAAAAAAAGAATTCGGCTTTTAATGAAAGGCTCCTACCACTGGCACAGAGCAAAATCACAGAAATAATTATGTACAAGAGGCTCAAAAAGTAAAACCCAAGGACTTTAGAAAAAGTTGAGTTCTAGGGCAAAATGTGCAGCTCAGCATTGTCTCTTAACCGAGTCTCAGAAGCAGCTCAGCCAGGAAAATTCCCTTTTGGCTAGTCTCTTAGGAATGCTGGAACAGCTTGTTGACTTGCAGTCTTGTTGGCTTGCACTCAGTGGAAATCATGTGTGACACAGCAGGTGATAAGCACCTCTGCAGGTTATGGCACATCTTAAAATAATCTTAAAAAAAAATTAAAACACAGCAGTTTTGATACTTCTCTACACTCCCAGTGCATGAAAGTGAATGCTGATCTCTATCAGAAAGTCTGACCAGCAAAAATATTGTTACACTTCTTACAACTCAACAACAAAATTTAAAAAAAAAAAAAAATTGAAAAGGTATGATCTCAAAAAAATTGCCAGAAATAATGTGTATGTGTGTGACCATGGTTGGTCCACTTGGTATTTGTACATTGTGATAGGTTGTAAATACAGTATAAAATTGTCTTATTCCATGGGACTGGTGCCTGGGTGGCCTGAGGGCAAGGGGCAGATGTTCACTTAGCCAGCAACCACAGAACATATACGTTTGTTCTTGATGTTTAATGCATCTCCTTATAGTTTATTTTTTTCATACTGTTCAAATTCTTCTCTAAAAGTGCTGGCACTTTCTCGTGGGCTTTCCTATGCTGCTGCGCATCATCAGAACTTTTAATTCAAGTTTCACTGAGTTCGATGTTGCCACCCATTCCTTCCCGGCTGCCTTCTCCACCTTCTGCCTTCTGTGCCCTCGCATCAGCTTGTTCTTCCTTTCTGAGGTCGTCGCGGGCTTCACTGAGAGAAATGGAGAAGGATTTTCTCACGCTCTCCCCTTTGGTGGGGAAGCCCCCGACTGAGGGCTGAAGAGCCGTGCCCCCAGCTGCGGGCTGGCCCAGGCTGGGTCGTTGCCTGTGAGCGTTTCAGGTTGGGTTTGCTCAGCCACGGGAGCAGAGAGCTTCGCGGTTTGTTTGGGGCCCCTCGGAGAAGGTTTACTTCAGTTTTATAATTTGGCCAAACTCGTATCAATTTTCACAAGGGTATTGGGAGGCACATGTGATGTAGAGACATTTCCTGTTAAGTACCTAAATCCAATTTAGATACTTGAGAATGATATATGTGAAAAAGATATATATGCATATTAGTTTTCCAAAGCTGCTTAACGTCAGCAAAAAGCATTGCCAGTCCTGCTCTCAGAAATGGTTAGATTGTGTTACAGATCTTTGCCACAATCGGAGTGTGACGACAGCGTTAAGTCTGAAAAAAAAATTTAGATTAACTGTTTAACAATCAGAAAGATTTGTCTACACAAGAAACTATAGTGTACAGAACTCAATAGATTTTTAATTTGAAATTTAGTACTTTAACATCACCTGCCGCTGAGGATGCTTACTTCTACGGAGTCTCTTTTAAATTTATTCTGTTTAGAAAACAGAGTCACAGCATGTTTTAAGGTGACATAATGGAGCCTGAACTGAAAATTCTGAATGAATAAGCCTGCAGTACGTGTTCTGGACTATTCTGTGTAAGAAAAGGGCGCACCGCAACCTGAAAAAGCAAAGCGTAATCAATGGCTGCGGCTTGGAGGCCGGGCAGAGGCGGGTGCGGAGCCCCGTGCGCGGGGTGCTGTACGGCACGCCTGCTTCTGTCGCTGTCGGCAGCTCAGGCACTGAGCATCACGGCACAGCGTGGCAGTGGGCTGGATGGAGCCCAGCGCGGTGCGAAACTGCCTCCACTCGCTCGTGTGAGGTCGCTGGCAACCAGATGAAGCATTTAGTCACATCGATACCTCCTGGGGCCATCCTTGGCCTTCGGCTGTGGCAGGATTTGTGCCAAACACAGCCTTGTATCCCTTCTGGAGTCGCTCGAGTCACGCCACGTACGACCGTGTCCCTTTTCGCGTGCAGCTTTGGCCCGGCAGGGATGTGTTTTCTCTGTGGCACGGGTAACCACCAAGCCAAGTCATCCTCGCCAGAGCGGTGAGGGCGATGCTTACATGGGGAATGGTAGCACCTGTTGATGCTGTCGGTTATACTTCTAGCGCACAGGTAGGATGGATTGTAGGAGCGACCTTTGCAATGAAATTCAAAGTGTTTACTGTCCTAATCAGGTACTAAAGAATTACACCGGCCACACCTCTGCCTTTAACCAACTGCGTATTTCAGCCAAGTCTTCTTTTGTATATCCCTTCTGCTTGAAGAAAGCTTTGGAAGATGGTGAAAACATGCCGATTGCTTCTTCGTTGTTTCATATTAATACACTCACATTTTTAAAAGAAGTTTTACATGTTTAGGCATTCATTCAACATTGAATTCAACTGAATTCAACATTGCAAAAACGGGATATAGTCTTGTTCCTGGCGCTTTCTGTGACACCTCAGATTTACTGACAGATACAGATACTTGGCTTTACCCTTAAGCCAGCGTTAGTTCATGTTGGACGTTGGTAGACAAAGACATCTACAGGAGGAGTTCAGAGGCAGCAGAAGAGTGCTTAAGAAGGTGTTGATACTGATGAGTGGAACCACAGTGCAAAAACAACTGACTGTTAAAAAGTAGCAAATAAAACTAAAAGAAGCAGTGTCCAGCTCTTTTTTTAAAAAAATCTCTGTAATATCAGATTAAGCATGTTAAATGTGTTTTGTAAGGATGATATAGTAGTTCAATTAAAAGTTTCAGTAGTAGAATCAATAAACCTGTTAGCTCTTAGTTTATGTTGCTACTTATGTCATAGGATTGACTATCCTTTACAAAGTATTTATATTTGTAAATATTCACGTCGGTTTTATTCCAGTTTCCTTCTGTGAGCAGCATAATCTAGAGGTTGTGGTTTCTTATTGCCTCTGTCCTTTTGCATAAGTAAATAGAGATAATAATTATTTCTGGGGCAAGTTAGATCTTTAGCGTGTCAGCACATCTGTTTTCAGTTTTGACGACTCGCATTCTGGTTTTTGCAGACTGTATTTCCTTGTTACTTTAATTTCTGCGAACACTCTTTGTGCTTTGTTTTCATGGATATATTTGTTACCTCGTATACCTGAGTACTAGTGAGAAAAGAGATTAAACTGCTTGAGGAGGACCTTGAGGCATTCATCGGTGCTGGATAACTGTCCCTTGGACAGAACTGGAAGTAGTCAAATTTTCAAACCATGGAATGTAAAGCCCAGCTGATGAGCTGCTCATGGCTGCTGCTGTATAGAGTGTTTGTTTAGCAAAACCCAGATATAATCCTGGGACCAAACTTTGCTCGAGAGATGCTGGTAGGCACAATTTCATGCCAGTTCACAAAGGAAAAATCAGAGACAGCAGTGAGTGGAGAAACTCATCGGTTTGTAGAGTCTGAGATGTGGAGAAGCCCTGACCGTCCTCCCTTCTCTGTATTTATATTCCATTTTCTTTACTAAGCTATTATATATATGTTCATGCTTTATTTTTTTGCATAATTGGGGCAGCAAATGCCTATAACAGAAACAATAATAACTAATACACAGTTTTGAAAGATGGAATGAAATTTTGAGTTCATCAGGCATTGCCTTCTTCCACTGTGATACTCCTCTAGTCTTTAAATGAGAACGAAAGGAACCAGACTGCTGGTGGAAGCTGGTGTGTCAATGTAAAATGATTTTTAAGCAAAGGAAAAGATGGGGGAAAATTCAAGGTCACATTGTGACCAGCTTGCTTTGTTTTCCCAATCATCCTTGCCCAAATCTTTCCCTTTGCTATCCATCGTGAATCCAGAGCTGCGTCAGCTGTACGCGGTGCTCCTCGTATCTGTTGCGAAGAGGCCGAAGGAGAGCAGGCATGGAAGGGTTCAGCTTTTCTGCTCAGGATAAACTCAACTCCCCTGGGACTTCAGGAAAAGTAGTAGTTACCTCTAGCAAGTTTCCTACAATGTTATATTTGTTTTTCATGTTTAGCATAGGATGAATTTAATTACTGGCTGAACCTCACCATGTTTAAGGCAGTCTTTTTTTTTTTTTTTTCCTTCTTCTTTTTTTTTCCCCTCATCTTACAGATGAGGAATACTACAGCACAAAAAAATTAAGTTCTTGGACTCATGGAAGGGACACAGGCAGCAACAGAAGTAGGAATAGACCTCACAGTTACTTCAGTCCCAGGAATATTTCATCCCAAGAATAAGCCCATATACTTTGGTCCCTGAATGCTACCCTGTCCTTATATGGCTTTTAAAAATAATTATTGCACAGATCCAGAGTTGAGCTGGTTGCCAAATATGATGGTAGAGAGTTGTGGGTTGTTTTTTTTTTCCCCTCTGCAGGTGTGTTGACGGGAACCTTTGGTTTCCTTCCCTTCCTCTCAAGTGTTGGAGATCTCCATGGTTAAGACTGACTCTACTGCCCACCTGTGGGGAGTGGGTTTTGTTGTTGTTGTTTTGTTGGGGTTTTTGGGGGGGCACAGACAGACGAATGACCTTTTTGGTTTTTTGGGTTTTTTTTTTTTCTTCCTATGTTTGCTGTCTATGAAAGGGCAGGTTCTGAAAGAGGAAGGGCAATAAACACGTCAGAGTTATACCGGATTATCAAGAGTAAACTGCTGGCAGCATAGATCATTTCTAGTCATGTCTCTGTGCCGTCTGGAGATACTCAGAAATACACGTTTCTTCAGAATATTTTTCTTTTTTTTTGTGATTTTTCCTGATCTTAGTGCATCCCTGTCCGTATCATTTGTCCGTAGTTAATGACAGAAGTATAACCTATCAAGGAGCTGTGTGTGCAGCTGTGACTTTCCTCATGGTGGCAAAATACAAACGGGAAATAATTTGGAAAGGACTTTTTTTCACAGAATGGAAGCCTAGGGCACAAAACATAAATGCTGAACTCCTGGAGAGCAGGGTGGAAGAGCTCAGAATTTTATTTTGTGTGTCTCTGCTTCCCCTTTCTGTACCTGCACCTCAAGGCTCTGTTCTGTCCCTTCGAATTAGTAACGTGTGTTGTGTAGGGTCCCTGGGTTTTAGTGCAACTCGAGCATACGGGTCAGAAATCTGGTTTGAATATAACTAATTAAGTGAAATGAGCTCAGTACATATGCTTTGGATTTTGAAGCTTTAATATTGGGGGGGGGAATTAAAAAAAGTTAGAATAAACAATTCACCTTATGAAGGCGCTTCAAACTTTTTTATCTTGGTTCATAAGCAGATATGACTTGCAGTTTTGCCGGCTAACACAACGGTCTTTGTACAATTACTCTAAATAAGAATTGTAGAGGAATTATGTGTTGTTTAGTAATAGTTGGGTATACTTTTGTGTCAGATATATCTGGAAAATATTCTTAGCTGCCAAACAGTTTTTATTCTAGCTCTAAAGACTGTTTTCCTGTGCCAGGGGACTGAGTTATATATTATGAGCTTGGAAAGCTGATGTATTGTTTATTACAGAAGGTTGTTGTTTAATAAAGTATATCTATGTGGATGCAGAAAGATTAAACACTTACTAGATGCAATGAAGAAGGAAACCCAGCAACAACCTAATTTTGGGAATGACATAACTGCAAAGATATACAGTCTGACTTCTTTCTACACTGTGGTTTTTTTCCTAGAAATATGTGTAGCTGTAAAATAAAAATAATTGTTGTTCGTGGGAGATGGTAATATACAAGCGTGAACGTAGGAATGATATACAGATATCTGCGAGTAGTTTTATACATTTTCAGGTTGTTGCAGGAGACATAAGGATGTATTGCTAAGATGACTTTGTCTTGGTTATCGTCTGTGAAATCCGGTGATTATGAAGGGTCAGGGCACGGATGTATGCTTTGCGTTGTAGATTTATGTATATGCTGATTCTGCCCAGTGTATTTGGAGCTGTCTGAGTGTTCGACTCGGTTCATCCGCGCCGGCAGGCAGTAGGTGCAGGACACAGGTGTTCCTCCCGCCTCATCCATCAGGCCAGTGGCAGAAGGGAAGCAACGCTGCCCAATTCCCTGTCCACTTCTGTTTGCTAGACCATATCGCTTTCCAAAAAGCAAAATTAGCTTTCACAGAGCGATTACTAAGTTGACACAGCCAAAACTTATCTGTGTCGTTGCATGCTGGTCACGCTTCACTTTCCTGTTTAATAAATCCAGGAGGGCAGGACAGCTGCCGCTGCTCTGGTTATGGCTGGGATGTTGTAATATTGCCATTAGTAAGCCCTCTTTTCAAATCACGTATGACTTGTGACATATGAACTCTTTGCAGTGTTCTCTAACCTGACACACACCCCCAGAGCTGAAGAGAAAATGGATTCAGAATATCGTCATTTATTTCAAAGTGAACAAACACAATTCTTATTTTCAGGCTTTACTGTCTGTATTTCAGAAAGCTTGTTGATGAGGTATAACTCCAAAAGAGAGATTAATTTTGAAGTCAAGAAAATTCATCTTTCTGCTGATTATCCAAAAGATGTTGACGGATTCAATAGACTTTCACAAGTTCATACTAATAGAAAATTCAGGTTTTAATTTTTATATTTTAGGTGTTCTGGGGTTGGCTCAAACCTTGTTGGTTCTTCAGTAGATCTGTCATGTGCAAGCATGTCTAGCAACAAATACAGCTGAAAGCCTGGTACTTCAGAAATCAAGTTCTACAAGGGGGTTGACCTGCATGGCATGAGTTTGAGTTGGTAAAAGACAGTGAGGAAAAGCTAAGCATGAATCATAGGAAAACTATCACGTAATAGGTGTTGAGTGCGTTGCAAGTAATATGGAAGAGACCGACACCATGTATGCACTATGTAAAATGCAGTTGATACAGCATCATTTAGCGTTAAAACATCCTTAAATCTTACCACGGTAGCTGTTGTGTTGTGGAGAATGATCATTGCAGTTCAGTTTGCTGTAGAGAGGCAGTTTTTTGATTCTGGTTTCTGAAAGAGAAGATTTTTCTCATCAGCATAAACCCCGCTCTCTCTCCAGAAACCAAGGAGGTGGTTGTGCTCTGTACACAGCTGAGGAACGACATCCCACCTCCAACCTGCTCCAGGTTGGCAATCAAAGTGTGTTATCACGTTAAACCCTGAAGGCTGGCTGCTGAGGCATTGAAACCGTAGTTTCTCTAGAATTTGGATAGCAGGTTTTTTGGAGGTGTAGCTCCAGTACAGTCCCTTAAGATACTTCTCGCCTGCTGGAACCTAGTGAGTCCAAGGGTCCCTCCAGGGCATGCATCTGCATAATTCCTGTGCCACCGGGCTGCCAGGGCGGTTGCCTCTGCCACTTCAATGGCTTCACCGGGACCAGGAGAAGAACCTGTGTCATGGTGGAGATGCAGACCGAGCTGGTACCGATGGCTTTCTTTACTGTAAGAATAAAATACATCTCATTCTGGTGGGAATGAGACCTAAAGTAGGTGGCTCAGATTGACCGGTTCTTTGGTTTCCATTAGGGTTATTCACCAAAATGCCAAAGCTGATGGTTTTACTTGTTGGTTTTTTTCAAAAAAATAGGACTTGAATACCTTGTCTTACACTTATGAATGGAAGACTTTTGATGCTGCTCTATCTTTATATGGGGGGAGAAAGGGGAATCATCCTAACTTAGAAAGTGGAGCTACAGAGACCATCAGGTGGATAAAGTGATGCTGTGGGAAAGCCCTCCACGAGACAGCAAAAATACATGTGCAAAAATTCATAGAAGAGTGAAATGCCCAGGTGGGGAGAATCACTGGCCCACCCTGATGGCATCACCTCTGCACCTCGTGTAATTCTTGAAAACCATTTCTGAAATCATTGAGCTTTGTATGTGTCTCAGTAAGTTACTGAGATCTGGTGTCATGTCATCATATCTACGCCAAAATGGTGCAGTATGTGCTTTATGGTTCTACAGCAAAAATATCTAAGTGAAAAGACATGATTTATCATGATCAATTGATACCAAAGAAGGGCTAGAGGTAATCACCTGGTACAGCAAGAATCAAAATTAATTAGGAAACAAAGCTACTGTATGTGTATATATTTATATTTATAAATATATATAAAAATGATGAAGAATTTGGTATTTTGTGCTGTGCATACATGCTGTCATGTATGTTCAGGCACAGGTAAGGTTCTAGCTGATTTCCACTTCCAGCCTTGCAGTCAGATAAAAAGGCGGTATCTTAGTTTAGTATTAAAACACTTTCTCGTTTATAGACATACAACCCAAAAAATAATTTGACTTTTTTTCTGCATCCTAACCAACTTGTGTGACAAAACAAAAGAGTATTGATGCACTTAGTGACTGGTACTGTTCAAAGAGGGAAGGAACAGGCTTTGCCATTGGGGTACGACCATTTGGATGCATGTGTAGACTGGGAATTTGCTGTCCAGTTCCTACCAGTTGTTGGTTCTGGTCACGTACCGTGCAGCTCTACCTCACAGGCAGCTCACGTGCCTGGACGGGTGCGTACGGACACACATGCTCCCCGCTGGCCAAGGAGGTGCCCCAGGTGGCCCCGGTACGTGCCTTCAGCCCGTAGCGGTTGACTCCAGGGCACAAGCCTGACGGACCCAAGCAGCTCCCTGGGTAAATGGTACGTGCAAAGAGCCCTGCGGCACCGCACGTTGGGTGCGTGGTGTAGCGGGAAGGGAGCCCTGGTCAGGCTTGCACCGCGTCGCGCTCCCATCTCGGTACGGAAAGCTGCTGGCTGATCCCGGGTCTGGGCTGGCTTGCTCTGCATCGGCTCGAGGTCGGAGGAGGAAAATAATAAGGAACACGTGTGCGTAATTAAAGTACAAAGGAAATAGGAAGGGGGATAGCAAGGAACAAATCCAGAGATGAAGGAACAGTTGGGCGTCGTAATTACAGACATCTGATTATACTGGAGGAGCTAAAGGGCTCTAAAGAATTAGCCCTACAACCATTTGCAGTCTTTAGGGGAGGGAGGGTGTGTTCATCAGGTGTTTGTTCATTTTAAATTACTTACATTTTCTTTATCATAGTTTTCTTGGTAGCACAACCTGTAGTAAAATCTGTAACACAACTCCCACAGGGTTCTCTGTAGGTTGTTTGCAAATTTAATTGAAACAATTACTGCTTCAGTACTAAGCTGAGTGCTTTTTTTAGGAAGACCCCAGGGAATCTGTTCAGCTGGGGTTTGCGCCGGGTTGTTTTCGGTAGGTTTTTTTCAGATTTTGAGCATTCTGAAAAGCTATTTGGTATGCACTTGTAAAAATCTGAGTCTTTTCATGTGGCTAGAGACACATTCATAAGTTTGCATTTATTTAAAATACTTTCTATATGCAGTTATAAATTGCATGATTGATATTAGTTTATTATGCTTTTCACTAAATTTTTTGAGGCATTATTAAGTAGCACCTAACATTGTGAAAGGTGAATGGGCTTGATGCAGGATGCTTCCGACTCATGAAAATACTTCATTAAAATGCATAAGAATATAAATTCTTCAGAAACTGCTCAGTCTCCTGGGTGGTCTCTATGTCATGTATCAGGTGGGAAAATACACCTTTTTCAAAGATTGTCTAAGGAATCTCCAGGAGACCCTCGTAAAGATTGCTTCACCCTTCTCTCTCTGCCCCCCACCATCTCCCACAGATTTTTCCATACAAAATAATTATTTGTGTTTGAGGATGCTGTGTTCTTTGCGTTACACTAAATGGGATTTCTGTGCCAAAACCCAGATAATTTTTGATTAATTAATTCAAGCCTGGAAAGCTCATGGAAGTGAGCTGATAGCAAAGCAGCTTGGTTTTTGTTTTTAACCTGTCACTGAAAATGGAAAGCAAGTTGTAACTAGAGGGAAGGCATTTTAAAAGAAAATAAGAAATATCTGCAGTAAGGGAAAGCTGGAAAGAATAAAATTGTTGTAGGAAATGAATAAACCTAGCTCTGTGCTGTGTTTACCTTTCTAGAAACCTGGGACTGAAATAGGTTTGATGTCACATCTGAAAGTGTATTTTGAGGTTTATTGTGTGGCTTTTGGTTAATTTGTAATGTAATTAAAATTTTGGGTTTGTTTTTTTTTAATCTATTAACTGTCTAATTAGTATAAATTCCTGCTTCTGCAGTGGTTAAATGAATTAGAAATACACAAGCTTAATCTTTATGGGGATCAAACATGTATCTGAAATATCCAGTTAAGAACCTAGATCTGTTTGGTTGCTGAACAAATGATCTTATATTCCTGGAGACTTATAATAAATAGATCCTCAGAAGTGCATGGAAACACAAACTACTGATTTGTGTTTTCAGTTGAAAGCTCAGTGTTTTTCTTGTGTCACGCAGTGATGATTACACCAATATGCAAGAGATACAAGATACTGAAAGATTGATTCAATTTATTCAATTTTGAGGATTTGATGTGATTATACTTTTTTTTCTATTATATCCACAGGAGAAACCTAACAAAGCTGTCCCTCATCTTCAGCCACATGCTAGCAGAAATCAAGGCTATTTTTCCAAATGGCCAATTCCAGGGTGATAACTTTCGTATCACCAAAGCCGATGCTGCAGATTTCTGGAGAAAATTCTTTGGAGATAAGTAAGTACTACAGTTTTGTAAAAAACTTAATTCTTTCTAATCATAAGCATGAAAAAGAATGATATTTTCAAAGATCAGAATAATAGTTCTGAGTATGTGCATGGGCAATTTAAATGTAATTTCTTGTCCAGGTCTTTAAATTGGCTGAAATTGCTCAATTCATTATTAACAAATTTTGCAACGTTACAGTTTGCTCAAAGGATGAACAAAAACGACTGGGCAGTTCTATCAAGGGCACGTAGACTCCATCATAAATTA
Organism: Microhierax caerulescens; assembly: GCA_035590215.1. Lineage (NCBI taxonomy): Eukaryota > Metazoa > Chordata > Aves > Falconiformes > Falconidae > Microhierax > Microhierax caerulescens. The sequence goes on from JAVJGJ010000014.1 coordinate 118,951,275, forward strand.
GAGTATGTTGCATGAAGTTTATTGCTTCCATTCTGGGGTGAAGACAGTACGTTGTTTTCTTAATGTACATGACAAATCATGTCCTTTCATATTACATACATACTCAGAAACTTGATATTACTCTCGTGGACAGATTAAAGTTACCATCTTTAACTTTGTCACCCCTACAATTTTTAGTGGGTTTTAAGTCATTAAAAATAATGGGTTTATCACTTATTAGAGAAACTTTTCTATAGCTGTACTGCCTATAACGTAGTCACAGAGGGATAACGTTTTCTTCTGTTCAAGTTCTGTTATAGAAAGAGATGGAGTAACTGGAGATATGTCAGAAGGTTTAGTCAAAAGCAGGTGTTGGAGAAACATAGTGTGTGGGTCTTAAAATGAATGCCAAGTGCAGACACATGATGAAATCCTTATAGCAAATGCAATATTGATTTAGCAATTTATTGATATAGCAAAAGCAGATGTGTGTGGGGGAGGGTTGTTTGTTTCTAGGAAACAATATCATTTACGATATAGATATAAGCTAATAGAAGATGCAAAGATACTCACTTTCTCATATGTAATGTCTGTTAGCATAGCAGTGACATAAGAGGGAGGAGGCAAGACGTTTGTGTGTTTTAAGTAGGATAGAGCAGTCATGGCATCAAGTCTGGTATCCTGTGCCATGAGGCCATAGGAAATCACAGGTAATTCCTGCAACAATCAGTTACATTTTCTGAGCAAAAGCAGCTCTTTAAGTATTTCCTTCTTTATTTAGAATACCAGCATAGAAGGTTGGCACTTTTGCAAATTAGCCGTGTTCAGTGTGAATTTACAACAGTTTCACTTCCTTTTTTTGGCTCGTCTAAACACACCGACTGCTAGCTTCCAGCTTTCTGCTTTCATTATAGTGTTAGCTACTATTTTAATACATTTCTTTCCCATGTAGATAATGTAGCAGTGTGATCATGTTGCTGTACCAATTTTCTTTTTGTTAGAGGAAAGGTATCTGACAGTGTTTTGAGTTGCCCACTTCAATGTGAAGATGATCTTGAAAATACCTACAAAAATTCAAATAAAATTATCTGAAGGGTTGATTTCCATGACATGTAGGGGTCTCTGTCAGATGAGGCTTTTAAAAAATATCAGTCAAAAAAAGAAAAACAGGGGCTTTGAAAAAAATGACTAATGATCACCTTATTTGGTGTTTCTGTTTTCCCTTCCTCTCCTTCCCCCCTTGCTTACCAGCACTCAGAATTTAAATCTCCTCGTGGTCCTGCTGTTGGGCTCTGTCCTTGAATGACCTTTACCAGCTGTCTTGGTTGCAGATTGCCTTTCTGTCATTGGGATTTACAGTTCTCAGCTTCTGCTTTCTGTCGTTTCATCTTAACCAGTTTCATCAACTTCCCCATTCACGGTGATGTTCCTCTCCATGCCTCTCTGCTAACTTGTCCTTTCTCTGTGACACTCAAGCGCTTCCCTTCAAGTTGCCTTCCAACGGCCCTGCCAGGTTGCTTTGGGAGGCGGCACAGTACGTAGGTACTTGAGGTCTCGGCAGGAGGCTACTGTAACATATTAATGGGATTTTATCAGAGCAAGGTTGGTAAGAAGAATTTTTTGAGTGCATCAGTCACTCTGAACAACTTGGCTCTACCCTTGTCTTGTTCACACTTGACTTCTCTTTCCTCGCTCATCCCCTGGAGCGCCGCTTTCAAATCCTTCCCAGGGCCCCAGGGATCTTGCCATGCCTTTTTTTTTCCTTTTTTTTTCCTTTTTTTTTTCCTTTTTTTTTCCTTTTTTTTTCCTTTTTTTTTCCTTTTTTTTTCTTTTTTTTTCTTTTTTTTTCTTTTTT
>JAVJGJ010000014.1:118964490-118984025 GCA_035590215.1 Microhierax caerulescens
ACCATCTTAAAGGTCTTTTCCAACCTAACTGATTTTGTGATTGTACTTTCGCCCGTTGGAGATAACGTTCAAAATACCAATTTTCTGTCAAAGCCTGGGCCATGTGTTTGGTCTCTTTTCCATGATAATCTCTGCTTAGCTTTCTTGGGTTTGCTGCTATGGGAAAGGGTGCCATTACAAAATTGATACTAAGATTTGGCATGAGATGATTAAAGTTTTTAGTTTACAGAGCTTTGATTTTGATCATCTCCACTCTGAGTCAAAACTGTATCACAGTCGAAAATGTTACGGTGTAAGTGATTTGTATAATTTAAGCACAGACACTGGCCGCTTACTAAAACGTGCACAGGTCGTGGAGGTTTGAACAAAACTTTGGGGGTTCTCTTTGCTGAAGTGATAAACTAGAGAATATAGATCATTGAGTTATGCTGCTTTAGCAAAATCCCCCTGCACTTTGCCCCTTGCGTGGAGGTCAACAGGATCGAGCATTTGGGTCCAAAAGCTGCTGCCTTGGGACCAGTTTCTACTCTGCCAAAAGTTTCTCCCTTTTGCTCAGTGTTTGGCAAACTACTACAGTGTTCAGGTTAGTAATCGGGCACAATCTTGATCTCAGACGTGACTGTGAAATATGTGAGGCCTGTTGGCTGCAGCGTACATGCCTGTGAAATGCATTTATTTGAAGTTCCTTTCTGTAGGATTTTTTCCCCCTAAGCATTTTGCTTACCAATAACAGCAGGGTTTGGGCTTGTGGTTTTGTTGTCTTGTTGTGTTTTTTTTTTAATCTGTACATCAAGTGTAAGATTAAATGAGAAGTCACTGATCTGAGAAGTAAGTTTGTTCTGACCCTATGTGGGCTCCTATAGATTGCATTAATATCAGGACAGAGGCCTCAAATGAGATTTATTTTCCTTTCTCTGTGAGCTGATGAGTATCTATTTGCATTACTTTCTTTGCGAGGCTGTTGCCTGACTGATTCATTACAGAGCCTGGTCTGGAGAAGGGGGATCAGCAGTACCGATACGGGTAAGAAGAGCAGGCTGCTGGTTAGGATTTAATTTGTAATTTAGGTTGTAATTTAACCAAGAACCAGAGGGAGAAGTTTTGCCAAACAGATTACCAGCACGTGCGATAGCTGCGTAACTGTTGAAGTGAACTCGCACTGAACTCGCCCTGAGAACCTCTCCCAGAGGTTACATTTTACTTCTCTCGTTTTTAAATGGCTTCTGTAATGATGTGTGCGTCTGCCCGCGGAGAGAAAATCCCAATTGCTTAAGTAATCAAAGTACTGTTTTGCCAACTGCGGGTTGTGTTACAGATAAGCTACGTTCAGAGGGATGCAGAAAGCAAGACTAGTTTTTACGGAGATCCTGTGAAAGGGGGGTTGCTCCCCCTGGCTCCCCACGGCGTGCAGGCACAGCTCTGGGTGCTGTGTTCCCTGACCAGGGATGAAGTGAGCAGGGCAGAAGGTGTAGATGCTTTGAAGGAAAGGGACTCCATTCTGCCACTGGTAACATGTTCAGTTATCCTTTTATGCAGAAATATTTCCATAGAAGAGAAAGTGTACAAATCTTTTCCCATTTGACATTTCTGCTTTTGTAATTTATATAAATTTATATATATATAAATGTGTATGTGTGTATGTGTATATATATATACATTAAAAACTCTGTGTTTGTGTGCACAAGGCAAGCTATGAGTTCTTGCCCTTTGATTTTTTCAGTCATGCTTCCCATCGTTTTCTAGATGCAGCAGTAGTGTGATACTCTGTAGAGAGTCCAGGCATTTGGGGAAGGTGCTGCCCACTGTCAACCTAGGAGCCTGACAGTTGTGATTAACCAAGGAATTTGCATGCTATTTAATTTATTTTGTAAGGTACTGTAGAGAGACTTTATATCCCGCAGTTCAACAAAACATACAAAGCACTGAGCTTTGGATCATCCTTTGTGATTTACGTGCATGCACGGGAGTGGCACGGCAGGAGAAGGAACATTGTGGTTTTGGGAGGGAAGCGTCAGTGTTGCTGTAGTGAAAGGGGAAGAGTCAGTGCCCTCAAACTCCCTTTTTTTTTCTCTGGAGCAACCACAATATTTCGTGTGGTGAAGCCTTCTGGCATGCACTGTTGATGAGGGCGCAGAGGAGCTGGCAGGGTGCAGTGATGCGTTTAGGATTGTGATTTCTTTTCCTCCTTTTCTACAAATTTGAACACGTGAAGTTTCTCGTGGACTCTGTGCTGAAACCTTACTGTTGTATTTCATGTGTCTGATTTGAAGAGGTAACAATTTTAAAACGGGTGTTCACCCATGTTTAAGCAGTGGTTAGGGTCTGCCTGGGAAATGAATCGTAACCTCAAGCAGCAGCGTTGGGATGCGCTGCCCAAGTGTCACGCGCACATCTCCCCCGTGCCTTGCCAGCCCTTGGAAGCCCTTGTCAAGGGGATTTAGAGGGTACACAAGGACACCAGCCTCTTCGCTCCTGTTGCTTCACTTCACTTCCCTTGATCTTTTGACAAAAAAAAAAAAAAAAAATCTCCAAACCATTCAGAGGCAGGTTTTTGTGTCTCCGAATGCTCGGAATGAACACTTAATATATTTGTATGAATCCACTAGTTAAAACCCAGCCTTCGTTTACAGGAAGGGCTGTCCTGTGTCCTTCGCAGTGGCAGTGTGTCGGGCATGTGTCCTGAGGTGTCGGGAACATTTGCTATTCAGGTCAGCGAGGACTCTGGTGAAGTGCTGTCAATATTTGTTTTGTTTGCTGGTTGTAATCCCATTATGCTAACTGAAGAAATCAAGAAGTAGAGAATAAGAAAAGGAATGACAGCTGAAATTAGTGGCTTTATTAGGCTTCATTTGTTAATGTTACTTATCATTAACTATGGAAGTGCCTCAGGACCTCTCAAGAATAGGCTTAACTGTGTGTTGATTAAGCCGTCATGGAGCCATGCTCTCCAGGTTCTAACTAAACATGAAGTTTAATACATTAGCTACAAATAGGCGATTCTGTAAATTCAGGTTCTTCAGAATCTTTATCTAAAAATTTATACTTGATGTTCTTGGAATAATCCCTTTGAAGGAAGCCTCGCAGCAAATCAGGGTCTGTAGGATGGTCTTTTGTACCGTTTAGACCTTAACCACAAGTTCTTGTTTTTCAGCTGAAGCTGGACCACGGTAGGTCTCCCTGACAAATTGACTCGAGTTTCATTAGAAACATGTAACTACCTGGCTGCATCTGTTTAATTGTTTGTCTTCGGTTTTTAGCCGTGGGGTTCAATCTTAAGGAATTGGAACTTCTTAGCCGTGACGCACCCTGGCTATATGGCGTTCCTGACGTACGACGAAGTGAAGGCGAGGTTGCAGAAGTACAGCACTAAGCCTGGGAGGTGAGAGGTTGTGCAGATTATTGCTTCCCAAATAAACTTGCTCGCTCAGAAGCTACATAATTTACTCCAGGTTCATACTTCTGTACTGTTTGATACTTAAGACTCACTGCAAAATGGAAGGAGTGAATCTTTGGCTTTTTCTTTTTGGTAACGGAGCGAATCAGAGCCACAGTACGTTTGGGGTTTTTATACTTGTGATTTTATTGGTATCAAAAGGTATTTTTAAAAACTGCTTTTACTACTAAAGCTCTGAACTCCACAGTCAAAAAACGTTGACCTTTTACATTTTAAGACATAGGAATTTTGTAAACATGATCTGGTTTTTATGCCGTAATTCTCCTACAGCGCTATGTAGCAAAAAAATACTGTATTAGCACATGAAAGTCTAAGTGAGTACAAATAAACAGGAAAAAAAATGAAATTACATCGCTTTTCCTTTCTTCTTCTGAATTAGGTAAAATAAGCAATGCATTATGGAAAAACATACTTCAAAATATAAATTGCTTTTCAAAATTTGCATTAAATTGCTGCTTAACAGTAAAGTAAAAATAATCTTAACATCTTCCATGGTAGCACACTTAATTATGAATTTAGGCAGTGCTTATGTGTTCCTTTTATGTTCATGCATTTTTTTCCTTTGCCAGTAATGACTCTGTATCCCATAATCTGCACCTGGAAAAGGAATCTGTCAGATTAAGTATCATGGCATGTAGAGTTTTTCAATAATCTCTGTGTGGTGCTATGCATACTGAATTAATCAAAATGAACTTTTACTATTTGTGCCATTTCTGCTGTCCTGGAAGAACATCCCAGTCAGTTACGAAGCTCTTTCCCCCTGATGTCTCCTTGTCTAACTTTGCTCTGGGGTCACTTGTGTACGTAGGTAAAAGTACGTCAGTTTGAAACTTGTTAGAGAAGTCTAGCAACAGTTATACCCATATTCTGTACTTAGTTTCTTTTGATTTTTAGCAAACAATATGTTGTTGAGTTGCCTGCCTGGTCAAGTTCATATATACAAGAATCTGTTTTTTCCAGCAGAGTAACATTGAACTGCAGCGGTCAGATAACAAGGTTGGTTTTGAGAGTGGTTGCTGTACTTGCTGTTTCCTCTATTACTAATTCTGATCCTGTGATTCTAAAAGAGAAGTAATAGAGGAATTATCTAAAGTTGCCTTTATGTTCCTTGTAAATAGAAAGTTAGTTTTAAGATAACTTCTATTGCATACCAGAAAATGACTTTCTGAGTCACTTCGGTGAAATGCTGAGTGTGAAAGAGGAGATACAAAGTGAAATTGATTCTTTAATCTAAAACATCCTGGAAATCGCCAGATTCTGTTCAAATAAGTAGTTACTACTTCAGTGTAAGGTTGGCCCCACTGAAGGTTTTAAGAGCCATGCCAAACTTCAGGGAGGCTAATATTTCTCATTTTAAACAGTTTGGAAGGAAATAAACTATAGATGTGTGATTAAGAAAAGCTGTTCTATAATACAAAATTGAGTTTGTGGTATTTCACTGTGGGATGCTTCTCTGAGTGAGGTTTTTGCATATGGATGGTGACTGACATGAGAAGGGCCAGAGTTTGTAGTAAAAACTAAACATGCCCGATACTGTGACCTAGAAGTTTCCTTTTCCTCCTTCTGTGCTCCCTGCTTACCTCCTGTATGCTCCCAGCTATCACCTGCAACACACAGAAGTATTTAAGTCCAGTTGGCTTGGTATTATCTGGTGTTTTCTGAAGGAGAAGTGGTATTTCTTCTGTCCTGTGCACCACCTCCGGTGCCCACACGATTGGGGTTGCTAGTAAACTGGGGGTTATTATTTGTCATTCGCATTTCTGTTGCATCTGAAGATGTTTTATGTTTCCCCTTCCATTCATTCAGGTTATTAGCCTTTATGTGCACCCAAAATGTATGTTGTAGCTATGGGCACTTGACAATACAATACACTGTTCTTGAGCAGTTTATGGGCATCTCTAAACATACGTGTTGGGGCTGCTCACGGGGAATGTGCAGCTTTGAGAATAACAAGCAAGCGAGAAGCTGGGAGTAGGGTGCTACCGGTACCTTATTTCTGCCCACGAGGAACTGGCAGCATAAAGGCTGCAGGTTTATTTAAGGTTGTACAAAGAACACGTGGCAGAATTAGGCATCTGACCCAAATCTTCAGAGACCCGACGCAGTGCCTTTACCAGAGGCCATCCTTGCGCTCTGCGCTGGTTTTGTGGGACTGTGATTAACGCTGACTTTTTATTCATCCTGTTTTTCTCAAGCTACATTTTCAGGCTGAGTTGCACTCGGCTGGGACAGTGGGCCATCGGGTACGTGACCGGCGATGGGAACATATTGCAGACCATACCTCACAACAAGCCTCTCTTTCAAGCTCTGATTGATGGCAGCCGGGAAGGATTGTAAGTGCAAATTTCTACAGGCACCATACGTACAAAATCCTGATTTCCGTGTTCTTCTAATGCATAGATGGGCAGCTATTAAAGATCATTAAAACAGATAATCTGGGATGTGGTATTTAACATTGCTTTGGAGTTTAAGGACCATCCCTTTTATCCATTTGAAAAACACCTGTTTCCAGGTAATTCCGTAACCAAAATTAATGAAAGTTAACCAAAGCCATATCTCATAGCAGATAAATTCCAGGAGAAAATAAAACTGGGCAGCTGTGACATTGATTCCTCCCCACCCCACCTAGTAAAAGTCCCAAATGCACTTAAGCTTATTGAACAATTACTGCTGCCAGTTACTCTTGGGTCTAACTCTGGACAATGATTTGAAAGCTATGTAATTGCTTTTTTATATATTGTGCGGCCTGAACGTTCTCCAGGTTCTAATAGTTTACTGACAAGATTTATAATTATAAGAGAATCTAAGTTTATAGGGAGTATTAGTACAGTTTTACTAGGCTGGCTAGTTTTGGTGTCAGAACCTTTTCACTGGGATACGTGTCTTGATATATCCACATGATCATGATGGGGAGGAGGGGGTAGAGGGAAAGGAAAATTGCTTAATCCTCAAAAAAGGATTGAGAAACCCTTTGCAATCTTGCAGCTTTTCTCCATCCTGCACAGTGCAGTAATTTTTTTTTTTCCCAGGTATGATGCTTTCATACCTGTAATAACAAGCGCCCTTATAATGGTGGTGTTTCAGACAAAAACTGAGCAAACAAAAACTAGAGCTGAGAATATTTAATGCAGAGTGAAGATTTTGTACCCTGTGTAAATACAACTTACAGAGTAACAACATCATGACTTTCAAGAAACTGTTTCCATGTTAGAGGTAATATAAATCTGAATATAGAACAGCTTAGGGTCTCTGATGTCATTTAATCTATTATTAATTTCCCACAGGAATGAGATGCCCCTGTTAGTTCTTGCTTAAAGCCTAGTCTGCATCTTGGTTTCTGGGAGTAGATTCTTGTCATAAATTACACAGATTTATATATGTCATAATATACACAGATATAATATTATGAGACATATATAATATTGCATATATCATAATACACACAGATAGATACAAAAGTGCATAACCTTCTGTTCTGCTCCACTGCTTGCAGCAGTCTATAGAGTCACCGAGCGCGATGCTCGCAGTGGGGAGATCACTAGGAGCACAAGCAAGTATAAGTTCGCTGGGAAATGAAGATGTAAAATAATATTCTGCTGAGCTACCTCCAGAAGGTTATCTGCTAATCAAAGCTCAGAGGCACTCCGGTGGTAGCTGTGCATGTGATGGCAAAATATTTCCTGAGCTTTTATAAATAGACTTGAGCATGTGTCAGAATGGGCATGGAGCGTTCAGTTGCGCCCAGGAAATAAGATGCCTGAGGAAAGACGGTGCATTTTAGTTAATGTCTGCTGGAACTTACTCTACCCTTTTGAAATTTCAGTGGTATTGTTCAGCTAATAAAGCTAAAGAAATGTGGGTATTTATAACAGTCTTCTTGTGATGCAGCTATCTGTTCCCGGATGGGCGAAGTTATAATCCTGATTTGACAGGATTATGTGAACCAACGCCACACGATCACATAAAAGTCACACAGGTATGTTGCAGAACCTGTCAGCTGTTTCATGATTTTCACTTCCCTCAGTATCTCATCTAGCAGTGATAATAAGCTTTTATTAAAATGCGAGAAATAAATTCATAGGAGTGAAAAATATGTTGTTGATAGAAGGGCTTAGATGAAGAATAGGATAATAACCATTTAAACTCTAGCACTGGTTGTGATGCAGATGGCATGGCTTGGAAAATTTTGTTTATTCTAAGCCTCTTCCAAGTGCGAAATGTGTTAACGGTTATTAAAGATTTTTCTGATATTTATGTTGTGGGTTTCTGTAGCTTGGTGTTTCCTTGCTAATAGCAGATGGGAATACAGAAATGAAATCTAGATCAAATGATAGTTTTGAAGCCTGAATAGGAATGGTACAGTTCGTTCACAGGTCCAGGAGGAAAAGCGTAGTTCATATATCACAAAGATACCAGTTCCAGGGTGTCTCTCCTTTCTTCTTTGTCTATTGTGCAAATTAAAAGAAAGATCAGGGGAAAGCAGCAGAAATAATTAAGTGCCTAAAGGGAGTCCCTTTGCAAAGAAAATTAGAATATGTAGGTGTGTTTGTCTTGTTAAGTGATGATGTGATAAACCAGTGTGCAGGTGTTTGATACTCAAGTAATAGGAAATACCCACCACAGGACAAACGCTTGATTAAAAATGTAGCTGAAATGAAAGTTCAGGAATACTGTGCATAGAGCATTCTTCCTGACAGAAGCATCTGGAAGTCTTGAAAGTCAAGAAAAGGCACCAGACCAGGTCCCAGCCATGCTGTTGCAGGTGGGCTCCCGTTCCTGCCGAGCAGAGTGGGTGACCCGAACCTGCGGCAGCTCTGAGCGCCCTGTGCGCTCCATCCCCGGAGGTGCTTTGGAAAAGAAGTATCCGTTACCGTCACTGGTATTGTCAGGAATGCCGATGTGAAAATACCTGTTTCCTAAGTAAGAGAATGACTAAAAACAATTACCTGAAGAAAGCCTTGAGCCCTCCCACCTCTCTGACTTCCCTCTTTTCCCTCCAGTCTTAAGATAGCAACGAGAGAGTAATGCAGAGGCGTTGGGTATTTGTGCTGCACAGAACACTTTCCTATCCCCGTATCCTTAACCTTTCCCCACGGAAAGGAAAAGCAGCTTAGCCAGTCTGAGTGTTTACCTTGTTCCTCACAAGCCAGTCATGGTGAATTCTGAATTCACTGACTGAACCCAGTTGCTTCTGAACTGGGAGTTGTGAGGGCGCCGTTAGTGCTGGTGGTAATTCAATGGATTCTGAACTGTGTGAACGCTGCCTTAAATAATACGTAACTGCAGGAGTTTAAAGCTGTCACTAGAGCTGCTTGAACTACGAGAAGATGGTGTAAAGTGGCTGCAGGGCTAGGCTGCTGCGGCTGGAGTCTTCGCAAGAGCTCCGCTGAAGACGCAGAAGCATCTTTAGTACGTACTGACTACAGCTGCAGATATGAGCTGTCTCTTTTCTTTTCTCTCGGGTTTAGCCTTATCTCCCCTCCCTTTACTCACCAGTCGCTACTCACTTTCCTGTGCCCTGGATTCGACTTATTTTAAGCTTTGAAAACAAATGAACAAAAAGCTTGATTTTGACACAAATGCATCTGATTCCTAGTTCCCCAACAATACCTAATTCTAGAAAACTATTCTGGAGTCGAGTTTTATCTATTACTTATTCCACCTGAAGGTGTTTTCCTACCTTTGTGTCAGTCCTGTAGGGATGATAAGCCCGGACTGATGGGTGCGTGGCTCGCCGTGCCACCCTGGGGAGCGTTCCTGCCTTGACAAGGGTTGTTTGCTTCTGCTGACCCTCCTGCCGCACAGCATCCTTGCTGCGTCGAAAGCCCTCTTGCTTGTCAGTTTTCAACCCGATAACATCTGTTAGGCCCAAACTCATACCTAGCAAAGGAGATGCCCATTTTTTTTCCCCCGCTCATCACTTAATTTCTCACTTACAACTGTGTTCTTTATCTTTCATTTAACTGCGGCCAGGATGTATGCCTTGCACAGCAGTTACACGTGCAAAGACTTTAGAAAAGCTAATAGGCACAGATATTTTAAGCTTTTTTGGTAGCAGGTATTGTAGTATCTCATAGGCTTGAAGAAGCAAAAAAAAGTAAGGTGTTTCAGTAATCTCAGCGTGGCTTTTAAATAGATCCATAGGAGTACTTCCCTTCACTACCAAGTAAAGCTGGTTGGAAAACCGGGGACTTGGAGGAAATGTTTGTTACTACTGGTGCTTAAAGATATTCTCTGTGTACAAATCTGAGTAAAGAAATAACCACTTCACTCTCTTTTGTTACAGGAGCAGTATGAATTGTACTGTGAAATGGGCTCCACTTTTCAGCTGTGTAAAATCTGTGCCGAGAATGACAAGGATGTGAAGATAGAGCCTTGTGGACACCTCATGTGTACGTCGTGTCTGACAGCGTGGCAGGTACTGTCGGAGCTCAGTTGATGTGGAAGGGGGTGGGTTTCTCTGTTACATCCCAGTTTACAGTGCGGGTAGATGTTTACTCCTCCAGTTACTCAGTAAGGTGGTTCAGGGACATACATACATATTTAAAATTATAAACTTTTTCATTTTGTGGGCCAAGATCTGGGTCGGGAAGCTTCAGGAATCATTAAAATCTGACTCGTAGGCTTGCCAAGGCCACTTACTGACTGCTGCAAGGTGGCAGCTCTCCCCTGAGCACAGGCAGCGATTTGTAAGGAGGTGGGATGTCTTTGGGAGGAGGATTCAACCAGTACCTCAGGTTGTGAAATGGCCTGTGGAAAAGCAAGCTTAGGATTCTTTTGTTTCACGTTTATAGTGTGCAAAGCACTAGACGACCTAGCTTTGCGTTGGGGTTGTTGGGGTGAGAGGTTGAATGGAGGGGAAACCCTGATCTCTCAGTGTCATTTACAGAAGATTCTGAAACCCACACGAGACCCCCTGGTGACACAGGTCGGTGTGTTTTGTCCAGCTTGTTCATGGACGTTCCCGTCTGTGGGGGAAGGGGGGGCTGGTACCTTTAGTTCAGTGCAGGTGACAAGCATTGGACTTAAGAATTAAAGGCAGAGGCCATTCCTCGTTGCAGCTTCAGACTCTCCCCTGACAGGTCTCTTGGGACTGCTCTGCCTCCTTCCTCTGCCCCCGTCTTCTTCCGTGGGGAGGAGTAAGGGCCATCCCGTTCGCAGACGGGACACTGGTCCACCATTAGGCACCAGTTACTGATGGGGTGAGAAGAGTAGAAAGAATCCATAACTCTAGTCCATTTTTGACCTGGGTTTAAGTGAGTTAATTCCGTTAATGTGTTTTCATTCTGATATTTGAGATATGACATAAAGGACTAAAGTTTTTTTTCAGATTCCTAATTAAGAATTCATCACTGGCAGGACAACATGATTTATTAGAAGTATCATTTGAGTTTTTCTTCCCTTAGCAATAAAGCTTGCTGACAAGGGAGTGTTCTCAGTATCTGATTTTGTGTTCTTCCTGAAATTTGAGTTTGGTGCTCCAAACACAAATTTTTCAAATTGTCCACAGATCAGAAATTCTGAGAAAATTCCATTTTAGACATACCTGAATAAGACTATTTATTTCAGTACTAAGCAGCTGCTGAGATGGAACAGTATTTCTCATTTCAGGAGCACCCTTCCTCTGTTCTTACCAGTTTCGTTCTCAATGACAAACATAGAGATGTAACGATGCTAAGCTTTCACTTAAAAAGAAATCTGAAATTCTGAGGTCTGTAGCTTTTGGGGCTTTTTTTGGTGGGTTTTTCTTTGCTTAGCTGAAAGGACTAAGCAAAAGGACTGAAATCTTTGTACCTTTGGTTGCTGGGTGTCTCATAGCCTGGTAGCAGCACGTTCTAGTCTTGTGCCAGTGATGTGCTCCAGTTCTGGAGACTTCAGCAGCTAAGGTCAGTGCTTTGGCCAGTGGCTAGGGGTTCAGGAAGAGGACAACAGAGCGTTGTAGGCTCAGAGAGCTGGTGTGTTTGAAAGCATCAAGCTTCATCAGAACATTGTAATCAGCCAGGTACATTTTGGACTTCATTACAATTTTAACTTTTGTATAATTAGTGAGGCAATGAAGAAATATTGCACTGTAACAGCATCAGCTGTTGCAGGCTCCTGGTGGGCTCGTGTCTAATTGGAAGCATAATGGCTCATTAGGCGTGCCTCAAGAGGTCCGATACAGATGTTTTCACTAAGCAGAAAAAAAATGAGTAAGCAACATCAGACCTGCACAGAATGCTAAGGATGGTTCCGAGTTGTTCACCTTTATGGAGATCAGCCTCTCAAATAAGACTTGCTTTAGCTGTGTCCTGTTTGTGTTATGCAACAGGAGTAAAATGTCATTTTCTTCCACAGAAATCTATTGTCTAAAAATACGACACGTCTGGACTTGATTCTAAAAGCATGTGGGCATATATGCTGCACTGTGAGGTTCACAATAACCCTTCTGTGGGCATGGACAAACATGTCTTCATACAGACATCTCAGATCTCTGCTTTAATTCCCCAGTTGTTACCATACAATTGACTACAAGTCTCTGCTGTATATACACGCTCTATGTATATATACATACGTATATTGGTTCCCCAGTATATTTTGGTGAGCTTAGTGCTTCTGAAAGGAGAGGAAGGAAGCTGCTAGTGCAGAACTAGCTGATAACACCGATATGATAAGGCCTTGAGTATGAAGAGCTCTGTGCCTCACCTGTAAGGCTGTTTTTAGAAAATGAAACTGTAAAGAATTGCATGAGTAAGGGAGGACTTATGTTCTACAACAGTGGCTACTTCAGTAGGTCCGTATAATTTGCAGGCGCTCTTAGACATAGTAAGTGATGTTTAGTAGTCCTTTGTAATTAGGGTGCAAGGCTGCTAGAAGTAGGTTACATGTATCTTTTGATAAAAAATGAAAAAAAAAAAACCAAACAGTACTAACCATGCAGATAGGCATGACTTGTCAGGAGACATCATTTATAGATTTCTGCCCTTGGGGTACAGTTCTTCCACAGACTGTAAAATCATCTGTCAATTTAGTAAGACTGGCAAGTGTCAAGATAAAAATAATCCTGGAAAAAAAATCAAAGCTTCTCCTTAGAAATCAAAAAGCTGTGCTTGCTTAATGATATTTCAGGATAGGTAGGTTTAGAATTGATTTTGGGGTTTGTATCATTTTAGCTTTCTGCAAATATGGCACAATGTGATTTCTCAGTTCAGATTGAGTTATCTTGATCTCTCAAAAAGCTTCAGGGCTCTTTTGGGTATGGTTTTCCTTTCCCTTTTTTTTTTTTTTTTTTTTTTTAAAAAATTCAACTCTGCATTGTGACTCTTGATGGAAAAATCTCTTTAAGTGCTTGAAAGACTTCTCTCCGATATTTTTTTTGTTCATTACTAGCCTGAAATCTACTTTAAAGGCTTTTTGATTACTTCTGACAAGGAAAAAGATATTTCTGAAATGAGTAAAAGGAATGAAAATACAGCTACTTGAAAATCATTTAACACATTGTACTGCTTAGAAATTAAAATTCAAGTAATTCTTTTTTCTGATAACATGTGAAAATAGTTCCTTGTTTAGGTAATTTATTGAAAATGTCGTGCAAGCCTCTGGTTTGTTGCTTAAACATGTCAAAAAATAATTTTAGCTTTAGTTGTTGGATATGTGTATCGCTAAATGATGGCAATGTCTGGACTGTCTGTATGTTCTTTAGAGAATAACAGCTGCATACCCTGAAGCTCATCTGCATTTGCTAACTCAAAAAGAAGTGTTTTATATTTCATATAAAAGATATATAATAAAATACATTGTCTATGCACCTCGCCTTCCTTCTTCTGAAGAAATAGAAAAATTGTATTCTAAAAGGCAAGGTGTTGCCTCCTGACCTGTAATACTAAGACAACTACAATTTTGGTGCTTTGTAGAGGTAACGGTTGCATTTTGATTAGTTATTTTTAAGTGAAGCTTAGTCTTTGTAAGAGAGAGAGCTCTAGAAGAGCAGTCATGTTACCATTTACTATAGTTCAATATCTGTGAACCTGTTCCTCTTCTCTCCAGTGTGTCTTTACAAGCTCTTAGAGACCCGTTAAGGGCATTTTTGTGTAGACCTACTGCTTTTGAAATCACTTGTATTTTTTAGTTTTAAACTTCTGTATACTTTTTTGTCTTGCTGTAGGAATCCGATGGCCAAGGCTGTCCCTTCTGCCGCTGTGAAATCAAAGGAACTGAACCAATCATTGTGGATCCCTTTGATCCCAGGGATGAAAACTCCAGATGCTGCAGTATTATTGATAGTTTTAGTATGCCCATGTTGGACCTGGATGATGATGATGATAGAGAAGAGTCTTTAATGATGAATCGCTTGGCTTCAGTGCGAAAGGTAAATACTCGAGTACTGTACAACAGACAAAGCTGTATGTTTGTAAATGAAGCTGCCAGTAACGTTAAACAACAAGAGGTTTCACTTCACGCTCTGCATTTCACCAACTCGCTGGACAGTTCTCTGGTTGAAAAAACAAAATGCGTCGATGTTGCAGCAGTAACGCTGAAGTTGAATAGAAGAAAAAAAATAAATTTCCAGATTCTCAGCTGATATGAAGCGACTTAACTCTGTTTAGAATGGAGGAAGCTTGAGTTTGCACAGCTGAGGCTCTTACCCAGATTACGCTGCATGGAGAGTTCCCTGAATTTTTATTTGTAAGGAACAAAAAAAAAAATCATATATACAGAATATATTGTTAGTTTTCTGCATGTGTGTATATACACATGCACAGAATGTTTTAGGATTAAACTTGAATTTCTAAATATTATTAAATATTCTTGCTTTGTAAAGGTGACTTAGAACCCAATTCGTATCACACACAAGTAGCTTTTAATTGTGTTTTATGTGAGTTGTCTATGACTTTTTACCCCTCTATTTTTAGTATTCAGTACTTTTAGTGGGAAAAATGTATCTGAGATTATTCATAGTGACTTTGTGTTTCAGGATGGCTCTTTGTCATGAAACTTTGTTAAATTCTGGGATCTTTCTTTGGTTGCAGGGTATTTTATTACTGATAAATAAGCACAATCGTTAACACAAGTTTATTTTATGTTGGTAGTTTTCACTATTATATTTTAGCCTGGACTAGATGTTGTCATAGACCACGCAACACTGAATTACAGTGAATTTTTTATATTTTACCTTTTGCTAAGGTCATCTAAATTGATTAGTTTCCTTGGAATTAATTCTGTACCATCTTACTATTCCATTTCCTTATCACTGTATTTGTAAAAAAAAAAAAGTGTGTTTCACTCTTGTATCTGAGGGTATTTTTCAGTTATATATACATACTTCTGATATCCTTCCTAACCTCTTAAGTCATATGAATCATTTTTGTGTTGTGCATGTAATAGAGCATGGCCCACTCCTGGGAACAGTTTATCCTTCCTCCCTGGACTGAAATTGCAGTCTGCAGCCTGACCTCTGTGAGATAGCCTGGAACTGATGGGCTTTTATAACACTATCACTTCCATGATAAGGCAAAAATGCATTATGCTTTTATCAAAAGAAGGAACAATAGGCTTTACTATAAGTAGTCTTGTTTTCAGTATCCACCGAGTGCTTGAGTGCTCTGCTGCTTGCTATTTTTATAGCACTAATTTCATTGTTCGGTGAAAGAAACATAATTATCCCTGAAGTTTAGGAACAGTGTTTTCCACTGTCTGTTAACCTCTTGAAGTCCTTACTTGAAAATGATGAGTTATCAGGTCATTTGGTGATTCTTACTGTTTTCTCCTTAAAATTGTTACCAGTGGTTGTACAGGGATGCGCTTAACCACCCCGCCAGTGTGGAACATGGCATTATTTATATAGAACTTCTTTTAGTACTGCCTTCATCAGCCTTGTCCATTTCTTCTAATCATTTCTTTTTCCTGCAAAAGCAGTTCTCCAGAGCCTGCTAGAAGAAATTCTTTTTTTTCCTCTACGACATTATGTAGGCTTTTACTTTTTTTGAATTTTTCCTTTGTTCCTTGTTAATGCTGTTAATGTGACCATGGTACTGCCTAGCGGCTGTCTGTTGTAGCCATTGGATTTGTTGAAACAATAGAAGTTAGATGGAAAAGACAATAATTTAGTTCTTGCAGCTCACCTGCTGATACTGTGCTTACTGTGTAATCCCAGGGAACACATTTTTCAATTCTTATTTTATTGTAGGGTTTGTCTCATACTTTCTCAACATAAAGCTGCTAAATCCTTGACAATCAAATGGGCTGATTTTGTCTCAAATCACCTGGCTAGACCATGTGCTATTATTGGGAATATCTGCTTTTGTGGCATGCCTGGCTAGTAGTGAGCTGGGGTGGTAAACCTGCTGGAAGAGGAAAGTTCCAGAGGCGTGAAGTCCCAATAAAAGTGACCGTGGAGCTTCACCGTGGGTTGCAGAACTATTCAAATCAGTCCTTGTTGTCCTGAAAGCCTTGTGAGAGGGGCACTGTTAGCGTGTTTCTAAGCTGTTACTACCAGTTTGCACTGCCTTTGGGACCTGCACTGGATATATATTCCTAATGCAATGGAAGCTGCAGCAAGCTCTTGCAGAAGCACACGCAGCACAGTCAGGTTCGTCGCTGATTAAGGGGCCTGGGTGGGTTTTCAAGTGATCTCCTCTTGGCAAAATGAAAAGCTGAAAAATCCTTTCATGGAATTGTCACAGAAGACACAGATTTTTGTCACCTGCTGTACCCCTATGAATTATGAATGTAAGTTGGATATCGGAAGAAGACCAGTTCTGCAGTTTATCGCTCTGTCTCTGAAGCGTGCTCATTAACTGTAAGAGGTATCTGAATTAAGTCCCTGAGGAACCTCAGACTCGAAATTGCTTTAAGGAAAAGAATAGTCACAAAGCTACTTACTCATTCTTTAATGGCATGAGTAAGTGGATACACTTTAAGAAAAAAGACTCATTCTTGCTAGGTGTTGTGTGTGAGTCAGCAGCAGATCAGCTGCAACGGAGGCTTTAGAGAAACTCACTGCAATTAGTCTGTTTATCTGCCTCATCAAGCAGCTTATTCTTTTTCATTACTAATTTGTCTTTAGATACTTCTTTATGAAAGAAAGATGAAGAGTCGTGCCAAAACCTCTGTTAATTGTCTCATCGCTGAGAAATTTCCAGCCCCATGGTATGAGATTAGCGACGGCAGTTACTGCCCGAAGCGATCCTTTTCTCGGCTCTATCCATTTGTGCCAGCCAAGCACAACATTAGGAAAGGCACGTTTAAAAAAAAAAGTGCAGATTACAGGCTCACGTAAATATTAAAAATGGCTTTTTCCATTTTTAAAGAGGGCATTTGGGTCCCTGGTAGACTATTCTTTCTTTATTTATATTTATTGTTCCATAATGCTTAATATCCCATTATCCCAATGAATTATCTGTCACTTTACCTTGTACAAGGCATTATGTGATACACTTTGAAAAAGACAGAAAGGAAATAATGAAAATCCATAGTGCAGGGGTTCTTGTTAAAGAGCAAGTAATTTTGAATTCATAAATGCTAAGGTAAAGTTTGATCCAAATAATACTACATGAAAATGTAGGGCAAGGCCTTAGCAGTATGCAAGACTAATGAGGTTTTCAATAGCTTAAAGGTGAATTAACATTCTCTAGAAGTGCCTTCTTCTAAAACTAGATGAAGTTACCTTGTCTGGGATGTTACAGTCTTCTCTGGAATTAATTTCCTAGCTGTCTGAATGCACCGAAGACTGACTTTGATTCTATTACTTTCAGATAGTTATAGGAAATTGTGAGACTGGGGGAGGCACTGTTTGTCATGAGTAGGCGTCTTCCAGCAGGTGAGTTAGCTCAGGTTTAACAAATCATGACAAAAGCCCTTGGCTCTCAAAATATGGGAGGAGACTGTGTTTTTCTCTCCTCCTCCTCCTTTCCAAATTATTAAATTGACCTTTTCCTGGTAATGAAAAAAGGCATATATTATGTAGTAATAGTGGGTTTAATTTCATGATACAAAATACAGGAATATATAAATAAACACTTCAGGTACATACCCAGGTATTCCCTTCATCTCTGCATTCTTAACTCATACATACCTGTCACTGCCTTCATGGTACACCTGGTTCGTGGGAATGCATTAAAATCGTGCCCCACCACACGGGAGTCCTCAGCTGCATGGTGGTTCGTACTGGAGAGGGGCAGGAGTGGTGGGCGGCAGCGTGCCCCCCCCCACACACACCTGAAAATGTGTTACTGTCCCCCCCGGGCAGCCTCCACTCCCGCGCCCTCTGGCACACGCATTCGCTTGGGTCAGCAAAGGGAAGATCAAATAAAGGACACACGTGACTATGTGAAAAAAATGTTTACAGCCGTCAGCATAAGTGATGTTAAGTATATCCTCACATAGATTTTTGAGTCCAGATTATACTGGTCTGTCTTGGTCAGAATTTATCCTAACAAGAAGTAACAAATGCGTGAGTTACTCTTATTTGATTATAAATACAGAAACTTCAGGGAACTACTTGGAAATAGAAAGTCCACTTCTGGTGTAGGTCTGCTTGGACCTTCCTAGATGTCTTGTTATGCAATTTCTCAGTTCCTGAGTTCACTCCTGCAGGATGTTAGCCATCAGGATAATATTCCTCCATGAGTCACTTGTTAGGATTTGTGTCAAATGTGCTTTTCATATGTGCCTGTCTGGCAGAAAGGCGTTGGGAGCTAAACCTCTCCGTTCGATAGCCTGACTTAATACTTCCATCAGAAAAACCTCCATTAGAAACCAAAATGTCAAAAGCAGGCTTATTCTTGAATTCACAGCCACTAGGGGCAAACGGATGCCAGTATATCCCAGTAATAAATACATCTGATTAAATAGCACACGTGTGGTCAGCTCTGCAGTACAGTACGGCTGCGAAGTCGGTGACAGCTGCTTCTCCCTCGGCAGCAGCCGTGCCAGCCAGATGCAGCCCGTGCTGCTCCAAAGGCGTCTGTGTTCTTTTCTTTAATGACATCTTTATTGCTCAGGTCTTGCAGCAGGGCTCCTTTGTACACCGAAGGTCTGTCTTCTGTCACTGCCAGTTCACTTGTATTGGTTTGTGTCTTGCCTGCTTTACTTTTTTGTCACCATGCTGCTCTCGTTACTGCTTTATTTCCAGTGAAGAGAAGATACACAGAGATCTCCAGTAGGTGACAAACAGAAACATTTTAAATCTCCTTGTCCTTAGGGAGTCTGCCAGGAAGAGTCGTGTGCTAGGTGCTGTGTACATCTGTTGATGCCCTGGTAGCCGCATGAAATGCAACCGTCTCGTTGGCCTAGCCGTCAGCAAATGTCAAATGATGCAGTTGGAGAGGTTGGATGGGGTCTGACAGGAAAAATATGGGGGGTTTTATATGATGGGAATATGCTGGAACTCTGATACGGAACGCTGAAGAAAACCGGTTTGTTGCTGTGGGGTATTTTGCTTTGTTTTCTTTTTAGTATCAGTAAACAAGGAATCACAGTCCCAGCAAAGCATTTTCTCTCAGCTAAGCACCAAGTGGTGATAGGGATTAAGCTTCACTGTAGGGGAAGAAACTGCTTGTGCTTGCAGCCATCCCGTGCCCCCCCTCCCCCTCCCGTGCCTTCCAAGTTATTCTTTAACCCGTTGGTCATCATCGGTTCCCTTCGGAAATCTCTGGGGCCACAGCGCGTTACGGGGGTGTTGTGGCTGTAGGCAATAGCAGTGCAGGGGACTGAAAGATGGCTTTTCTACTTTGAAACAAAGCGCTGATGTAAGCTTTAATGGAAGCCCTTTCACACCCTTGCTGCTTCAAAAAAATTCCATTTCATTTTGGCAGTTCTGATTTACCATCCATGGAATAGGGTGGGTAGAGATAGCTAAATAACAGATACGTATGGAGCCAGAAGTTAATCACATACATTAAATCTCTTGCTTCAGCGGGGTTAAAAACCAACACGTTTTAAGAATCTTGAACTTCTAAATGAATATTAATGTTTTTCTAAGTTTTTTGTTACTGTCTACTACATATTAGGTGTGTTTTTCAACCACTTGTTTCCACAAATCTGAAAATCAGTCCCCACTGGGTTTAAAACGTGAATATTCCCATGATTTCTGTCTCTGCTG
>JAVJGJ010000014.1:118991369-119003987 GCA_035590215.1 Microhierax caerulescens
CTAATCAGTTTTATCAAAACAGCTCAGTAATTTATTCATAGAGCTGGCTATTAGCTCAAAGCCGCTCTTCTTTTTTTTGCTTGAAGACTACATAGCTTGTGCTAAGAAGGATGGATACATGGTTAAGTCACGGTAGTTAGAAAGCGTAACTTTTTCTCTCTATTTCCTTTTCCCAAGGTCACAAGCTGTTTAACCTTTCTATCTCCATTTTACATTTTTTTCTTATATGGATGTTCTGGTTATTTTGAAAGTATGTTACTGAAATTCAGTTAGTATTGGTAAAGAACATTGACATATATGATGAAAGGTGTTTAAGTCCATGATGTTACATGTCATTAGAGTGTTCTCTTATCAGTGTTGAGGCAAAACCCCAAATTTTTGCTTACAGCAGGCTGTTGTTCAAAACGCTACAGCTTTCCATCTGATTTTGAGAGGATACTGGGTTTATGTCTTCAGTTTTACCTTCATATAGCGTTCCAGTTGTGGCCTGGCACAGGATTGAAGGTGATGGAATAAATATTTGTCAAATCAGAATAATCACTCTGTGTAGAAGTGCCGTTGTAGACTGAGGGAGTTACACACGTGTTTAACCAAATGCTGCTTTGAACTGTCATCTTCAGGTTATGGATCTAAGCCATTTGGTTGAACGGAGCAGCTGACAACTCGGAATTATTGTTTAAGGCTGTATGTGCATTCACGAGGGAAACACTTAATGCGTTTTCATCCCTGATTCATATATCAATTATAATATAATCTTTTTTGCTATTGGCAAAACCCAAGAATCAGGAAGACAATCCTGTTACCCACAGGGTAGGGGGTGCATTCTGGCAGGCACTATATCACGGAGTTTTAACAACCATCAGTATGTTTAGCGCGCAGTGGCTGCTGGTTTCCCAGAGCACTTCATCCCTCTCACGTTGATCGGTTTGCTGTCTTGAAATCTTAATTTCCTCCCCCCCAGCAGTTCACCTGTAACTGGGTAGCCCGTCTAGTAAAGGTGAAGTGGAACTTCCTCGCTTGCTGAAGTTAACGTTAACGTGTTCTCCAGCTCCCAGGTGGGGGTGGGCTGAAACAGGTACGAGGGGGTCACTTCATGTCACATCTCTGGGGTGTGAGCTCCTAGGACAGCCGTTACCCGTAGCCTTCTCTAGGTCTGTCTGGTAACACCTAGCTGATGAACATCCCTGATGATAAACAGGAGGCGATAACCACTGTAACACTTGTGTGATTTTTAGGTCTTCTCAAATGGTCATCTGATAAATGAAGAATATGATGTCCCTCCACGGCTTTCACCCCCTCTTCCAGCTGCTTGCATCATCCCTAGTATAAAGTAAGTTAAGTTTATATATAAACGAAATGTGTTAATGAATATTAAATAATAGCACTGATTCTTTGGTGCTAAAAGAAGAAAACAAAAAAAAAAAAAAACCTACTATGACTAGGTGATACATTTTCCATGAACTTTCATGTGGTGTTACGAAGGAAATGTAAATTGTATTGCTTAAGTGGGAGCAGTTCTAATGTTAGCTGAACATACTGCGTTTTTATAGGAAGAGAGAAAGAATTGTGGCAGATCTTACTCCAGACATTTGGCAGTGGGAGCGGATGCTGTCTGGTTTTGCTTCTACTGCTGCAGCAGAAGTGTGGTCAGAGCTGTTTGTCGCGGGAGATGAGAGATTCCAGGGAAAGCGCTAGGACTAAAGAGCGTGATCTGTGTGTGTCCTGCCCCTCATCTAGTCAAGCTTTCTGCCCAGGGGGATTTCTCCAGGGTTCACACCAGTACCTTGTCTCTGTTGTGGCTAAAACGAAAAATGGTTTATATAATTTCAAATGGCGTTAACCTCCCTGAGTTCCAGAATATGATTTGGGAAATTTTGTCATTTCCAGTTGCAGACTACCCTTAGTCTTCCAGTAACACGACTGTTGGTTAGGTACCAAGATATTGCTGGGCATAGCAAGTGTCTTTGGACTCTGAATCACACAAGATTTTCTACAGAACAAGAGATACTTAAACTAGAAAGCCTGGAAGTGCTATAATGGAGTTTTGTCATTTTTTTGTGGCTCTGTAAGGAAATTGAGGCATATCTCAATATTTGATGTTATCCTGCGGCTTCTTTCTAATGCACTACTTGTGATCCTTGCTGTTAAATAAAATAATTGGGCTGTCACTACATACTAATACTAAGAATTTTCTCTTTAGTGTGGAATTTTGCTGTATCTTCAGCACTCATTCCACCGTTGTTCACTTAGCAGTAACACAAAAGACAAATACATTTCAGCATTTCATTAATATGCTGGTTTTTCTCTTCCTGAGCACTAGAATAAAGGTGCGGCGGAGCGTTGGCTTTTTCCTTCAGAAGCATGTTTCCAAGGGGGGCAGCTGCCAGGTTGAAGTTCTCCGTGTTTAGTTGCTTTTCAGAAGCGAATTTTAGAACATAATCTAGACATTTGTGTCAGTGCATGTTGGGATGTAACCTGAGCGAGTTAGGGTATCACAGGAGCACCCTTTGGCTGCCTCCTGTCATCCGTGCCCGTATCGGCTGAGCTCCTCGGGCTGACCACCCCTTCCGCGATACGGAGCAAACCCGGGGGTGTCCACGCTCTCAGGCAGAAGGAGAAAGCAATGGCTCTGGTAGACAAACTAAATACTTTGATATTCCAAAGCCAATTGAGCTCTGAAGAGGGGAAGATTCTTACTTTTATTTTGTATAGCGCTGATAAAAACAAAACATTCTTTTCATGAATACCCCATTATTTACTCAGACCTTTGCAAATGGAGCCTAGAATCAAAAGTACAACACATATATACTCCATACGCTGTGCACTGGAGAGTCCAGTAGCGATGTGGACAGGATGAAATCCATGTCCCACCAAGTCCAGGTTTGGCTGGGGGGGTGACTTCAGCTTGGGCAGAAGAATTACCTTTGTTACCCGAAGTCTTCTGAACAGAGAACAGGCGTATTCCAGCCAAGAGAAAATCTTCATTTGCTAAAACCAGACTTTTGAGGAAGAAAATAATTCATTTTCAGTTAGGTTTTGTACTTACACCTTTTAAAAAATATACAGTGTGTTTTAAATTTTCATTTTTAAAATGTAATGAGTATCAATATATAGTGTAGGGATAAGAAATTAAAATTATCTGATTAACAGCTACTAAAATGTCACATGGAATGGCTCTTAACAACATACAATAATTTTTAATTTTTCCTCAGAACACTAATACATAAATTTAAAATTTATTTCAAATTAAGCTTTTGTTACCCCTAGAAAATACCCCGATAATCTGTACTATCATGTGGCAATATGTGGGTGGAAAAATAGAGGGGGGGGGGAATCTTCAAAAATAGCAAGTTTAATAAGTTTAATGTTTCCACCAACCATAACAATTGCTTTCAAAAAGGTAACCTAAATAATATTTAGCATGATTTAATTTGAAATGTCGGCAAGAATATTTTAACAGTGTATTTTTCCTCTTGTTAAGTTGACTGCTCTAAGCCCTCAGAAACACGTGGAGTCGTACTCCATCCAGGCTACTCTGGCTTTCCACAGCTGTGCTGCTGCGATCGGTCTGGAGCAGGCTTCTCGTTTTTTCCTGCTCTCCGATCTCTGCGGAATTGTGGCTTCAGAGCCAGTTTGCTCCATACAGCTCCGAGGCATTGTATTCTTTCGAGTTACTGTCGTGAGTTTGTAATTCCAGGGGTTGGACTAAGCGTGTATGAAATTAGTCTGAATCACGAGGCAGCACAACAAGCCGCCGCTGGAACTTCACAGTTCTAAAATGTCCCCGTTTGCCATGTTTGATCAGTTTTTACTGAATACATCACAATTATGACCTTTCTTTTTTTTTTTCCTTTCCTAAATTACTGTAATAGAAAAGCACTACTGTCGGTCTTTTTCTGGAAACGGTGCTGATTTGTTTTCATTTTACTAAAAATTATTATTATTAATTGTTCTTCAATAAGGAAATGTTGGGCTCTTGTTAGCCAAGCATCTGATTGTTATTTTCCACTCAGCCACTACGTTGCTGACCCTACATGTGAAAACAGTTAGTCTTTTATTGGACTGCTGTTAATTACGTCCGTTTATTTTTAGCCGTTTTGATCAAGTTGCTCTTTTATGCTTGAAAAAATAAGTAAAACTTTTGTGTCAAAGATACAGACACCTTCTTCCCTAAAACTTGGAGATTTTGTTTTATTCCCGTGAGTAGATGCTACTTCAATAAAAAAAAATGACCCCTGTGTCTTGAAAGTGCTTTATGCCCCAGTGCTGTTTTCTGTGAGAGTCTCTGGGGTTTTGCGTGTGTAATGAGACATCCAATTCCCACTTCTGTAGCGTGTAAATATATTAGGCAAATCTAGTTGCTTTGAGGTAGTTGGGGAGGAAAAATAGTACTGAAAGGTATTTATCCTCTTGCTCTCCCTTCTGCCTTGCCAACAGACTCTGAAGGTGCGATCATGGTCCCAGTAAAGGCGACTGTGGCTTGGGAATGCCGGCTGCCTTGCCGCGAGGCTTTGGCGTGGTGCCCCCGCGGTGGTGCTGGAGGGGCACTGCTGGGGTGGGGGTCCCCGCAGCCGGGGGGTGATGCGCTGGAGCACACGGCTCCGTAGCTCGTAGCCTGATGGGCCAGTGGATCTGGATGCATCGGCGGTTCTGTGCTAATTGCTGTTGCTAATTCTCAGGCTTACCCTGTGGCAAACGGAAAACTGTGTCCTCTGAGAACGAACGGGAGCTGCTTTATGTACACCTTGGGTTGCTTGAGGGCCACAAGCAGCTGACAAGCTCTGCCTTGTTCCTGTGGTCCGTATCACTTCCCACTTCGCTGAAACAGTTTAAGGCTCTGCAAGATTAAAGCTTTTTGTCCGCGCTGTCAGGTAGTACTCTGCGCAGGCCAGAAGGGTTGGCAGCAGGGACCTGCTGCCTGTACCGTGCACGTTATGGGGCAGCAGTTCAACTGGCTGTGCTCTGGTGCCATGGATTTCAACAGTCTGTAGCGATCGGGACGTCGTAAGGGCACGCTTGGAGCCTACCTTATATTTGAGTTTAATCTGAAAGGTGCTCAAGTGGTGCGCTCCTGAGTGCAGATCGAAGCGTGGTACGCGGGGGAGGTTAGAGGGGTTCGTTTCAGAAGCACGGTCCTGATCCAAACCAAACCAGCTGGGACTGCAAGTTCATTGTGCCCGAGTCCTGTCAGTCAGTTCACCAGTACACGATGGAAAGAGAATGTCTCCCTGAAATACTTCTGAATAGGTGCGAGGTGCTCGTTTCCCTGGAGTTCTGTTTACAGCTAAGCTGGACGTGAAGTGGCTGGACACAATGAATTCTCACACCTCCTCCTGGTTTGCCTCCGGCCCTTGGTGCTCACTGGGGTAAGAGAGATCGACATCTAGCCTTCTGTTCAGCAAGCCAGAAACACAAAGTCTTCACTTACCAGAATGTAATTTGGATTTTCAATCTTCAAATATTTCCACTTAAGTAAGAAGAAGAACTAGAGAATATATAAATACAGTGTCTATAAATACAGTAAACTGGTCAGCTTTGTATTCCTCTGTACACAAATCTTCTGAAGTTCTAAGAGCAATGAAGTTTTTTTAATTAATTATAGAAAATTTCACCAGCTTGATAAACAGATGCCTAAGTTTTGCAAGTCTTCACTTCTAATGACAATGTTCATCTGTTTAGTTACAAGAAACTGAAATATTTGTCTATTTATCTTACTAGGTGGCTTTCTGTAGTACAGTAGTTAGTCTTAGAATAGAGATTTAATAAAACAATCTGACGTCAAAGAAATTTCAATAATCATGGAGAAAAGGGAATAGATATCTGTCAGCACAGTGCAAGAGGTTAGGAGTCAAATATCATTACAATTGGAGTAAATTAGAAGAACTATATGATTTTTTTAAAAAAATATGAAATCTGAAATACTAGTAAAATACTTTTAGTATTAGTAAAAAATTTTAGGACTCTGATGGAGACTATATTAGCTATATGTTAGTACTCTAACTCTTCTGCTTTACAAATCCAAAGCACCTTTCAAATATTATTCACATAATATTTACAACCTGACAAGTATATTCCTTACTTTAAAAGTAGTGAGAGACTTTACTAGTGTGAAGGACTTGTCTAAGGCTACACCGTATTCAGAAGCAGGAGACTGGAAAGTTAAGGATTTAATACTACCTCCAAACCAGTAACAACTTCTCAGCAGAGAAGGGGGGGTTGATTGTTTTTGCCCAGTAACAGGCTTTGAAGATGGCTTCAAACAGTGCTGCCGACCTGGTTTGGTCAGTATTGGGCATTTCTGGTTGAGATATTAATATTTGAAACATTGCTCTCCGCAGAAGCCAGCAATTCAATTTGTGATTATTTGGAAAAACCGCAGGGTTATGTCTCTGTGTGTGTATATATATACACACACATATATAATATATATGTAACATCTCCAGAACATGCTGGATTACCATGTAAGAATAGATGCACATCCACAGAAATGAGAAAATTTATTCTTTGTGGGCCATCCAACTGTCTGCCTGAGAACACCGCGGAGTTCTTCTTGTCCCGGTGCCGTTTTTACCGCCTGTTCTTTAAATGGCCATAAAGCAGTGACACAGACCTCGTGTCCGCCTAGAAATCAAGGATGGAAAAAGCAATTTCACACTGCTGCGTGAAAAGGGAGTTGAAAACTTGAGTAGAGGGGTTGCAGTTCGGTGCCATAAATATTCTTTCCCCCGTCTCTGGCTGGTATGTCTTTGCAGAAGCTGTTTCCCATCTTCCATGAACTTGTTCCTGAAGTCCAAAGTATGTGACTGATTGAAGGACGGAGTGTCTGAGAAGCCGCTAGGGAGCTCGGGGCTTTGAATCTATCCGAACAAAAGCAGCACACGTGCCCCCTCCTTTCTCGGTTCTTTTTCTTTCTCTGTTTTTGTGTTGATTTGTTGATTTAGTGACTGGCTAGTACTGCTGGTAGGTAGTTAGTCCTTTTTGTTCACGGAGTGCCCTGACGTCCTGAAGCCACGTGGCATCACCTACCGTGTTTCTCCTACGGTGTTTGTCTGTTGAAAGAATGAGGAGATAGGCATGGCCTGTCATTTCAGCCCTTGGCCCTCATGATAAAATCAAACTAATTAGACCACAGTAAGAGAAAGTATGTCCACTGCCTTCTTGCAGTGCCTTCTAGTCCTTCAGAACTTCCCTAAATGACATATGAAGTAGATGCATCTCGTAGTGCAGCACGTAGTTCAGCTCAGGGGCCAGAAACTGTAATTGTAGGCCACGGATAAAATGGGTGTAGATGTGTTGCACATCTGTATTCGGGGTTCTCCAGCTGTTGGCTTTTTTTGGTGGCAAAAAAAAAAGTTGCTCTCCATTGCATAATGTACTATCCAGGTGATTTTTGAAGTTACGCACTTACTGCTCTTCACGTCCAGCTAGTTTAAGAACCAAACTTCTGTTTGTGGCTTTCACGCATGGTCGAGCTGAAGTCAAATGAAGTCTTTAATGTAAGCTTTTGTGTTTCAGATATTTTGTGAGTTTCTCATTTATCTTGATGTATTGGAGTAATTGCTATAAATGTTCTATGTATAAAAGGCGATGTTGATTGCTAGACCCGTAACCTCGCTAGTTACGTTTTTTCAAGGCCAGAAGATTTGTTGAGCTTGTTAATACCTAAAAAAAATTACTTTCCCCAGACTGCTCACCAGAATGACATTTTTTGCCTATTCTGATCACGCTCATTTAACAGAAAACCAGCTGGTGGGAGTTAGTTTTTTGGTTTAAGAGAAACCTCATACCTGTGTTTTCCATGACAGAACTTGGTACCTGTAAATGGAGATTGTAAAGTCTGCCCCCTTCCTGGGCTTCCACTGTTTTCACGAAGTGATATAAGCCACAGTCTGGGGGGACAAATAAAGACAATTATTGTTTGCAGTAAGAATAATTTAAAATACAGGCAAGTTCTTGAGCGTTTGATAATGGTATGGCTGGAACAAGACTCTGCTGAAAGGGTGCAAGTCTGCTGCCTCGCTGAGCCCTGCTAAATAGTATTTGCCCTGAATTAACTGTTGTTCGGTTCTTTTGATAAGTGCAAACAAGTTAAGCCTTGTAAGTGCTCGTTTAGTACTCTAATTCTTCACAATTCTCTGCTTTGCTGTGCTTGCTTAAAGTAGCTGTTTAACTCTGAGGTCAGCTGCCCCTTTTTTCTGGGCATTTTTCGTGACAAAAAAGCCTTACAAGGTTTAGTTTGACGTGGTGTCAGTGGAAGAGAGTATTTTTAGTATTATAGTGAGGTAAATTACGTAATAGTGAAAAAAAACCTGATCTTTTGCTCATCTCCTTAGGTGCCCTGTTCCTTCAGCAAATTCTCTGTCTGATAAATCAAGGGATCACACCGATGACGATGATGAATACAAAGTTCCCTCTTCGCATCCTGTAATACTGAGCTCACAACCGCCTCATGGTCATAACATCAAACCTCTGGCTCGGTAAGGTCATTTAGCAGCCTCGAAGGCAGCTTATTTCCCAAAACTCTGCTTTTTCCAAAGCTTGACTGGATTCAGTTTATAATGCTGGTTGAGCTTGCCTGCCTTCTCAAGCGTCTCAGCCGTTCCAGCTTGGATTTCGTGTCTCTCTTTCATTTGACCACTGCCACAGCCACAGACCCGCGAGGTTCACTTCATCGTGCCTCTGTTGTGGCAGGACTCGGGGGGTGGGGGGTGGGGGGTTGCCTCCAAACACCTTTTCTGCAGCAGATCCTTTCTCCCTTTACACTGAGATTTTCAAAACTGACCTGGAGATTCAACCGCGCCCCCCCGCCCCCAGATCTTGCAGATCTGGTTTTAAGGAGAATCGTGACTGAAATTCTCAAAGTCAGCTTTGGAAATTTTAAACTTTCGCATTTTATATAATTAGTTTTAAGAAGTAACGCAGTGAATTTGGCAGCTGTGTGTACATAAGCCTGTTCCCTTTCTGTCCCATGTGTACTGTGTCTTTTTAGCTTTTTGAGTCTCTCTCACAGCGTGTTTTCTTTCTGCTTCTCAGGAAGAGAACTTTTATAAAAAAAAAAAAAAAATTCAGATGGGACGTATCTTTTTTTGCTGTGTTCTAAAATAATATCTCCAGACTTTCACAGTTGTGAATTATTAATGGATTATGGCAAGGCGATGTGGAGCCGAGGGACATGGCAACTGAAGGCTGTGTCATTCTGGGTGAACTTCTTAGGCTTTGACTCATAAAAAAATCTGAATGTCTGGAATTAAGAGAATAAGTCTTGGGGGAAAAGAAGGGCCAATTCTCTACTGGTCTGGTAGGTCAAAAGTATGATACTAAAATAAAGTTTTCATCTAAAAAGTTCAGACTCTTCTGCTATTAAAAAAAATGCATTGATATATTGCCAGTTTTTCCTCACTCTGTCAGAACGTGATGCCAAGGATCCACCATCATTAATGCTCGACATCCCTCTCATCCCAAAATTAGCCAATGACAATATTTAGACCTCTTCCGTCAGAATTTAGAACAGGTAGAAGAAGGGTCATAGTCTGATCACCCCTTGCATGCATGTTAAAAAAATCTTGTCTTTATTAAAAATGCTGATCCAGCCTTCACTGCATGGAGGCGAACCTACACAGTTGTCTGAGCTTTTTGATCTTGAATACTCAAATTGTGATCTAGTTAGTGTACGAGACTTTAAAAGCCCAACCAAACAAAAAACAACAAAAAATATGAATTAAAATCTCGGTGTTGGCCAAGCCAAAAAGTGGGAAGCAAAAGAAAGAATTCCGAGGTCCTGATTCTTGTTACCCATGTCATATTTTTATCTGAGTGTGTTGTGCTTCTGCATGGGAGTGTCTTTCCGTATCATGCAAAGCCATCTAACAGAGGCTGAGTTCTTGCGTGGCCAGGGTTACACAGGATGAAACCTTTCTTAGTCATCTGCATCAGACGGGAGCCAGATGTGCACCCATTGCCTTGGCTCGGTGGCTTGAGGGCTGCACCTGGGTCAGTAAGCACTGTGGTGCTACGAGAGTGAGTCTGTAGAGGGGACCACACTGTGTGTTTTGGGAAGTTTTGGATTCAGACCAACCCTAACATGGTCCTGTGGCTGGAGTACCCTTTAGTAATGTGGTCCCGTGGCTGGAGTACCCTTTAGTAATCACAGTACGTTGGGTGAGCTCCCGCAGGAGGTCTTCTGAGATAACCTCATCCAGAAGCCCTGCAGCCTGCATGCTCCGAGACCTCCGCAACGTAAACCGCAGTGCTGCGAGGGGAGGTGACTCGTGGTGATACCTTCCAATTCAGTCCTGACCTGGACTGAAATGCCAGTATCTAGATGGACCCTGAAAGATTCTTGAGAAAATAACCAGCTGGAAAACTAGGAACTTCTCATTTTCTGGTATCCTTCTGCAGAAAAGAGTTGAGTGCTTCCAGTTGGCTCGTACAGGATTTCACCAGGCCATGGGAATTATTAGTAGTCTGCAGGTGGAAAGCTGATTTCGAAAATTTGTTCCTACTTTTTGGTTTATTTTTTAGCTAATATACTTGGTCTTGTGCTTGTTGTAGGAGTTTTTTAGCATTAATCCAGGTCTTGCTACAGAGGAAATATCTCAGTTTGCTCCAGGTTGCTCCATGATTAAAACCACTAAGTCTTCTTATTATATATTCTGATACAGATTTTAACTCAAAACAAACCATTTTCCTAAGCATTAGAAAAAAAAGAATCCTATTGATTTTTTTGTGTATGAATATATATGATGTTCTATATACTTAAAATGCCTCCTCCTAGCTAATGTCACTGCTTAGATGTGAAAGCTGAGATACAGCTTTCAAAAGTAATTTTGATTCTGGTTGATGCTGTATTCTTTTAATGTACTTTGTTTAATCTCATGGGGAGGAGAGTGTCAATAAAAGCTTAAATTTTCAATATTAATTTAGCAAACCTGTTAACAGCAATTTTTTTTTTAATTATCATAAATTTTTATCACCTTTCAGTTCTGTTCCCCACTGTCACCTTCTCTTACCTCTTCCTAAAGTGTTGCTTCCTCAGCTCTTGAATAGTACTTTGAGTTTTCAGTAAAGAGCCTAAAAAATTTCTTCTGGGTGTTTTATAATTTAGGAACTATATAGTTCTTCCATTCTACCCCCAAATTTGGATTACTTCTTAAGACTTTTTGCTCTTTCACCAGTAGACGTAACACTATAATGCTAAAAATACTATAAGAATGAGACAAAAAATGATTCACAGTCTTTTTTTTTCCTGGCAGATCAGGTAATTGGTTTGTTAGAGCTGCCCATCTCTGCCCAGGTGTGGGTGAAGTTCAGCAATAGGGAATGGAGGGAAGGGATTCCAGCGTTACTAATCAGGCTGCTATTAGAAGACTGATACATTATAACATTAGCTGTCTTTTCCTAATAAAACTTTTTCCGAAAGGGACAGGACAGAAGGCTTGCTTGCTGGTACTTGCTCGCTGCCCTTCTTTCTGGTGTTGACTGTTGATTTAAACAGGTATTTCAGCATCATTTGTAAGCCGATCACTTAACGGGGCTCATTATGACCTGACTGCTTCTGAAGTGGTGTCATGTTAAATTATCTAGCTGCCTGTGGCAGGTTAGACTATTAAAAATGCAGAATAGATTCAAACTAAAGTAGAATATATTCTTAGTGGGTGTAGATGCTGAGGAGCTGAGGAAGTGTTGCATCGACTGCGTTTAGGAGGTTGAACCCATCCAATGTCAAGGAGAGAATCCACACTGCCTCTGCCCCCCACCCCCCCCCCCGGGGCAATTCATTCATAACAGAACGGCTCCTGCCATTAGAGGGGGGGTTGTTTTGGTTTGGGGTTTAGGTCTTGCAATTATTCTTACATTTATTTCATTACCTCTAGTTATAACTCTTGGGGCCACAGCCACGATTTCACTTCCTCTTTCCTGTTTATATATTCCAAATGATTCCAGACCTTTACTCATTCCTCCTCTCCATATGGCCAAGGCTGATAGGTTTGTGAATGTTTGTACTACTGGTAACAGCCCAAAAGCTGAATTTTTAGCTGTATATAGCTCCCGCAGACTTGCCAGTATTTAGTAATGATGGTGCACGGTGGGTTGGGATTTCTATTTTTAAGCTGGAATTGCTTAGCATGGTGGCCTTTTTCCAGAGAAACTCTGATTCTTTCAGGATATGAAGGGTCTACGGTTCCAATGACAGGAGTAATTTCCCCGTTCTTCTACATTTATTTAAACAATGTTTAATGTTATGAAAAGGTTTTTGTTCTGTGTTTTTCCCTGCCATATTTCAACAGTCATCTGACAAAAATAATCTCCAATATTTTTCTGACAAGATTATAGGCAACTTTGTGTTGTTTGGTTTAGATTATTTTCATATTTAATTTGATACTGATATTTAATTCTGAGAGCATAGTATGCTTCCATGAAAAAAAATAACAAAAAGAAAAAAAAAAACCAAAAACAGTAGGCTGTGGTAGAAGTATCAGTGAGACTCAGCTTTTTGATACAGAAATTACCAGGTACCTGCAAAACTCCTTTGACTGGTTCCATTTTTATTTTATTTTATTTTATTTTATTTTATTTTATTTTATTTTATTTTATTTTATTTTATTTTATTTTATTTTA
>JAVJGJ010000014.1:119004087-119026742 GCA_035590215.1 Microhierax caerulescens
TTTTATTTTATTTTATTTTATTTTATTTTATTTTATTTTATTTTATTTTATTTTATTTTATTTTATTTATTTTATTTATTTTATTTTTTAATATTTGGCTAAGAGTTTACTTGAAATTTGCTATTGCTAGTGGTGTCTTGCAGCATTCTGTTTGATTTATTTTTTGTTGGTTTATTTTGTTTAATGACTTTTATGTGTACTTCAATGTGGATAACTACCAAAATGCACATTTCCTTTCATCATTTTTCTGCTAAGCAAAATTCAACAGTGGGAAGGTGCAATCGGATTGAACCTGTGGCTTAACTGTGTGAATAAACTAATGACCTGAGAAGTGAGGGCTATGTTTAATGTTAGTTCTTCTCTATCTTGTATCACAACCTTGAGTAAGTTATTTAAGCCACACCAGTGCCTCGCCAGGAAACAGTACAATCCTCCAAAGCAGGATTTTAGTGATGGTTAACCAGTCTCTGCTCTCCATATAAGAAAGCACAAATTTTAAAATTGGTGCAGCGTATCACCTTTTATTTGTTCCCATGTAATGCACTGCCAGCTCAAGTACTTGTCCCTTGTGGAGGTTGGAACGTGGGTGGTGGGTTGACGGCTGCCTGTTCCATGTCTGCCCCCAGGGTGTGTGAGAACGGGCAGTGTGCTGGGGTGGTGAATGGAACGCACGGCGCCGCTGCCGAGATGAAGAAATCAAAGCATCCGGAGTTAGGTATGTTCTTATTTTTCACTATTTAGCAAGAAAACTTACTCTGTGCTGTTTAGGGGTACAGCAAGAAAACATTCACTTCTTGTGATTGTGTCATTCAGGAGATGCCTATGATGCACCTACTGCTCCGGTACCTTTGCCACCTGCACGACCTCCTACCAGAGACAACCCCAAACACAGCTCTTTGCTCAACAGGACACCCTCCGATTATGATCTTCTGGTGCCCCCTTTAGGTTGCAGACTTTTTGCTGGTTACATTTAATGGTTAACATTGCCTAGATGAACCAAATGCCATGTTTATTGAGAAGAAACCAGTGCGGAGTATGAGTACCAGTCGAGCTATGGGCTAAATGTTACAGCTGTGAGTCGATAGTTGTGTCAATGGTCTGTGCTTGGCGTCTGCCTGTAAGCCCCCGTGCCAGACAGACGAAAAGTCATACTCAATCTGTATTCAAGCTATAAAGAAAAGCAAAACCATTTCCCCTCAAATAAACCACGATTCTTTGTCCCTTAATAGGAAGTTTGAGGATTGCAATTTAATGCAAGAGCGGAGGGTTTTTCATATTGTAGCTTAAGTCATTCTATTTCTTCCATCAAATACAAAGAAGAATGCCATAGAGGTGGTATTTAGGTCAAAGAAAACTTAAATTTATTTGTTTTAATTTTAATATTTTTTTTATTTAAAATTTTTAATATTTAATTTTAATATTTACTTAAATTAAATTTGTAAGTTTTTCTGGGTTTTTTTTTCCACTGTCAAGGGACAGTTCAAGACTCACTGCTGCCTCCAGTCACCAAAAGCTCTCTTTTTCCAACCCTGATTTCTGTTCTGCCCTCCAACGCAGACGTGGGTGAGCTCTGCAATTAGTACCCCGGGGGCTGCGCCTGGCCACCCCCACACCTTCACCGCCAGCCTCAGCAGCGGGGCTCTCCATTTGTCATCACCCCATTTTCCGGTCCTGTAAAAGCTTTTGCCGTGTTCCCGCACTGAACTCCCTCTGGTCCCTGAAGTGTTCCTGAGCTGCGAGAGGACACAGAATTAGAATTAGAGGCAGGACAACAGATAAAAATTGCTCGGCTTGGTAGCTCCAGTCCTCTCTGCACCCCCTTTGTGTACAGGGTGCAGCCTTCTGCCAAGCCCTAGAAAATTCAGTGTATACCTGGGGTCAGAGCTTTAGAACAGCAGGTGCAGATAATGCACGGTATAAATGTAGCAGATTCTACGTAGTCAGCACAGCTGTTTGAATATAAATATATCTGCTTAGCCACTGAAATGGGGTTGTTTATTCAGCAGGCTTTCCATTGTAATACACTCTTTGCAACTGAGCCACTAAAGGAGACCTCTGTTCCCCTGCCCCATGCCAGGAGGGAGGTGGAGCGCTGCGAGGGGCCATTCGGAGCGTTTTAAGAAGGATTGCACGTAGCAAGAGTCCAGCTTACGGTTTCATTGCCGGAGTCACTGCTAAACGAACCCTGGGAGGAAAAGCCTCAGCAGCCAGAAAATAAAAGTTTAAGCTTCACTCGGTGTTCTGCAGGTCTTAACGAAGTTTTCTCATCTAATAATTCTTTTCTAAACTGCAGGCGAAGACACGTTTGATAACTCGCCACCCGCGCTGCCGCCGCCGCCGCCGCCTGCGCGGCACAGCATGATCGAGCACACGAAGCCCGCTGGCTCGGGGAGCCGGCCCCCTTCGGGACACGAGCTCTTCCTTCATCCCGGTAGGGATACAAAGGAAACAGCGTATTTAATTGCATTTTCGTGTACTTCAGAAGCTTATCTGTTCTGTGATAGCATTGTCATCAGGCTTCAGAAGAGTGTTTTGTCTATATTTCATTCTAAAAAAATATTAACAATAAGAGATGGAGATGAAATAACTCGGAGTATAAAAATACAACTTGTACATCATCACAAAGTAATGAAATAAGGCTGCTATTTCTCTGCCATCCTAAATATCTTGGTAAATTGTACGTTTCTAGTAAGAGTTGTTACTTGTGAAGTGCCAAGTTTTCCATTGTAATCCCCAGTACTAGTCTCCATCCTTTTCCCAGCTCTGTTGTATTCTATAGTAAAACGTAATTCCTGGGGTTTATTTTCAAATTGGAACTTGTGGAAAAACTAGAAAATCGGGGAATAGGACATCGTGCTTGGTTAGAACTGTAGTAGCGTTTTGCTGCAGAACTATATTAATTGTGAACACGGCTGCAGGCGCCGGCGGTTTGTAACCTCTTTGGTAAGTCGCGGTTTCACCTCTCTCTCCCCGTGAACCGCTGCGAGCCTTTTCCAGTCAGTATTTTGCTCGTAAAAGGTGTGAAAGCTGTGTTCATGATGTATGACTTTTGTCTTGGAGTTGAAAAGCGTTTGTCAGGTGCAGTTGAACACATTTGCTGCTGCTGCAGGTTACAACAGGGGTTTTGTGGGTTGTAGTGCATACCTGTGAAGTGACCTTTTTTATTTTTTTTTTATCTCTGGAACCTTCCAAAGGATGTTGGTGTCTTAAGTTTACCTGCCCCAGGAATATTTTCGGTGATTATCTGCCTTTTGGTGGGTCAGATGCCTTCCTCCTCCTGTCCGTTCTTCTCGGAAGCTGTACGGAGAGGGAGAAGCTTGTGCGTTTTGGCGGTGGCAGCATCACGGGATGGCCAGGATGGAGATGACAAGTGGTCAGGTGTTTGCCTGACCTCTGCGAATGATAGTAGCTGTGGGATGGAAGTGAACTGGTTTAGGCTGGAGTGACCTTTTACAGAATGTTTTTATTATGTATTTTTTGCCACCAGTCAAGGCCAGACATAGAGGAATTTGCCAAAACCACGTCCATTTTACAATGTACGTCCAGCTCAGTGTCTCACTTTCTCATGTAATGCCTCCAGGTACAAGATCTAGCCCATTCCAGGATGTAAAGCTTGATCTTCATAAATACAGGGCCAGGAATGAATTCATTTTCTACACTTCAAATTCAAAATAATCTCATCTTCAGCAGTCCAGTCTGAACAGGTGCTTCAGTTGTGTTACCTGATGCAGGAGCACACACTACATCATCCAGGTCTGGTAGCAATGGAGAGGAGGAATGGAAGCCCTGACACACGGATGGATGCACACAGCCTCCGTCTGTCAGAGTGCAGTTCCCCGGAACATGCAGAGTTTAAAGTTATTAAGTGTTATTTCCAAATAATCTTAAGAAACGTCACAGATAGTGTTAAAAAAAAATAATAATCAATAGCTGTTGTTTAAAAATCTGGAAAATGTATCTATGGCCATGTATTGTTCTTCATATCTGTATAGTGAATGCAATTTTATAGCTGCAGTTTTCATTAATCATAGAAGTGTATACATCTACTTAGGCATGCATGGTTGCGTGGAGTCGTTTTTTTTCTTCTTACGTTTTTTTTAAAGCCATATTACTTACTTTGCATCTTGTCAAATAAACTGCTGTAGAAGATTTATGATGAGGTTTTGATGATTCGTTTCCATACAAGTCTTGGGGGTGATTTCTCAGTTATCCATCAGAGCTTGTCAGATGAGAATAATAATCTCATCATGAACAACAGCAAAAATTTGCACTCGCATACACACACTTGTAAGTCCAGAGCAGAAGCCAGGTCCAGGGTGATGTTAACACCTGCTCAACTGCATCCTCAATAGCCAAGAATTTTTTTTTTAATAAAAAAATAAATTAAAAAAAAAAAGGATACAATATACCAGGACTATAATTTTCTCTCATTTTTAAAATTCTGTTTCTGTAATCAGAGAGAACTGAAAAGCCTGTAAAAGCTTTGTAAAAAAAAAAAAAAAAAAAAAAGCCTAGTCACAGCCTGTACCGGTCCCTCTAATATTTACCCGTAGCTGGGACTGTACGGACGGGACACCTGCCCTGCAGTCTTTGTGACCTGCAAAGCGTGGAAGTGTCCTGAGGCTCGAAGCAAACTGAAGCACTGGGCTGTCTCTGGTCGTGCTAGCGCAGCACAGGCCACCTCTGAGCCCCGCTCCTGGTTTTGTCACTTCAGGACATAGCGACGTGCCTGTTAATGTTGAAATTCACGTAGCTGTGGGTACCGCTAGGTTTGCTTGAATCACAGCTCGGAGCTGGGCGCTCACCGAGGTGTGAATTTCGCCTTTCACAGTGGCTGCCGTGCACGCGTTGGAGCGCCTCGGATTCATGGCTCCTCCACCTGAAGGGAGGCTGTTTGAAGCCTAGCTTCTGTGTGTCAGCCCTCCCCCAAATCTTATCGCTAATTATTTTAAGACACTTTTTTTTTTGTTGTTCTGTTATTACAGATCCCCATTTTGACCCGGTAGCTGGTCACGTTCCTTTGCCACCTGCTCGTAGAGTAACTGGAGAAACTGTCAAAACAAACAGGACATCTCAAGATTACGATCAGCTTCCTCCCTCTTCAGGTAAGGTAGAAAATTGTTCTGGTAGAAAATTACAGCTTTATGAAGCAAATAACTCTCGTCCACAAAGTCCTCTGAGGTTTTTGTTATTCTGGGCAATAAACGGCAATGGTAATACTGCTTTACAAAAATAGGAAAGCAGCAAAGGATAACAAGAGGTTAAAGTTCTGCAGTACAGGTGGAAGGGGCTACCTGTTGTCCGTGGGTGTGAACAGCCCGGCATCGATTTCACCAGCTGCCAAACTGGATGCTTATGTCAGTTCTGGTGATCCTTGGTTTTTGAGAAAGGCAGACGTTTTTCTGCCCCTTCTAAAGTTTGCAAGAGATCAGAAGTCCTGCAGGGACCACATGCATCTCACTTCCATCTTTGTTTCATTGTCCGGAAAAAACCAAAAAACGGTAGCTTCACTCTTTAAAGTGTTACTGTTTTCTCATCTGTTTTGCTAGTATGTTTGTCGGAACTTCTAAGAAAACTGTTAAATGTTTTCTAATAAAACAAGAACCAAACGCAATTAAAATTCAGTCTGCTATTTGCAATGGAACAGGTACAGTAGAAGCAATTCTTCTGTAAGAAGAAATTCCGTAAGCAAAACTTACGGTTTTCCAGCAACATTAATAGTATTTAAAGGAAAGCTATCAAATGAATTAAAATAGTAACCGTATTACCTGTATTTCAAAATGCTTTCACCAATTTTTAGACAAATTTTATTTTCTTTAGAGTGCATGGTGGATGGGGACGGGGCAGGACTGTCCCATCTACATCATTTTGCTGTGTGGGGAGGCCACACGAAGGAACTGAGTGATGCTTTGAGCCGTTATTTGTTCTTCAGAGAAGAGAATTGTGCATGAAAACTCTTTTCTAACGCATAGGGGAAGGGACTTGTTTCTCTAGTCTTTCAGTTGTAATGAGCATCAGTGTTCAATTGCAACAATCACAAGTGGAAAGACGATTATTTTTTTTTTAATAGTAATTACATCTCTTCTCAAGAAGACTTAGTTCCTCAGAAGGTTCGGTAGTTCCACTCTGCTGGGGTAGGAAAGAAAGAATATATTTTTCCAACTTAAAGTACAGGGGAAGTTCAGTGAGCCTTGAAGAACACTACAGGATTTTGAATGAATAGCGCATTTGAGAATTGGCGTGATGCCTTTGGTAAAAAGGAGAACTTTGGGGAGGATACCTCTGCTAAGATAATAATGTTTATGGGGGGTTTACCCCCATTGCTAGGAAAAAAATGATGGTTTATAATGCGTGTTTTTTATGTGACACTATGAGGGATCTTACAATGATAAGCTGATTTATTTAGGGAATTTAATTTTTTTTTTATACTACAAATTATGACAAAGGTACAACTACCTATTCAGACTGTGGAGTTTTCCTGCACTTCTTGCTATTCTGTGGTAGAACGATTTTTTCTAAATGACTGCATTTATCTAAAATCTATAATATAAATCTAATTTTTCTAAATGACTGCAAGATGCTTACTACTTAAGATCTTGGAGCTTTCTGATGTTACTTAATAAACACTTTTCTATCTGTATGTTTGCCACAGCTATCTTCTCAAACATGTGTCAACCTTTGCTATAAATAACGTTTTAAATCAGCATGATGTATGGCAAGATATTAAATTTAATTTCAATTAAATGAAAACTATGTGATAGATCATGTCATAGTCTGGATTGGAAAGTTATTTTTACAGTGGCAGTAACTCCGTGGAGCAGAACTGCTGAGCTTCAGGATTAACTGATGCACCTTCATCATGGGTTGAAAAGACAGTGTAGGGAGCGTGATGGATTCAGAACTTTTGGGTTTGTGTGTATTCTGAACTGATCCCTTCACTTAGGAAATCCTTCATTTCAGCCCTTTTCTGTGGTGGTTCTTTGAACTAGGTGGAAAAGAAATGTAGTTCACTCTAAAATCTAATTACAATTTAGCCACTGGCTCCTCAGAGTAGCGTGGGGAGTCCTTCTGTGCTTCGGTTTGGCTGTTTTTAAGACTGCTGTCAGGGTGTTGAACTGAACCGTTAACACGTAACGAGAAATTTATTCTAATTCAGCAACTTATTCAGTATTGAACAGTTAAGAAATAGCTCTCAATTATACACCTCACTCTCCCAAAGGCACAGATCTCCAAACTTCTTAAATACAACTTTTTTAAATTGTTACAGTAAAAGCAAGAGAAGGAGATATTGCTAATTTTTAACATATTTTACCTAAGCGCAGCCAACGGTACGTGGGAAAGGTTGAAGGAAATCTCTAATACAGATGCCTGCTGTATTTTACTGAATTTAGCTGTTCTGTAAGAAACGGATTGAAAGGGCTGGGTACGTATATTCGTATATTCGCCTGCTGCCTATTCACTCACCTGGCCTGACTAAAGCACTCGCATGCAAATATAAATTCCTTGGCATGCAGGTGTTAAAGGGAGGGTGGCCCATATTCTTTCAGCGTGGATTTTAGTGAACCCTGCGGGGGTGGAATAATGTTCTGCCGTAATGCAAAATACGGAGATCACGCCTAGCAGCTCGATGGACCCATTGGTGCAGTTACCCCTTCCTCGCTTTCAGCTCAGAGCACAGAGGAGGAGCTTCAAGGGAAGAAAACGAGGGGGGGGGGCACTTCACAGCAGGGAGGGACAGACAGTCGCATCCTTACAAATACCCTCTTCCCACTGTGCCGCAGAGCTCTGTCCTGGCAGCTTTGTCCGTGCCTTTTAAACTCTTACTGCATGAGCCTGCGCCTGCCTCCCTGCTAACCCGCTACCTAAGGGTTAACGGGAGTGCTGGATTACAGAAATGCAATGCTAGAGGAAGCTCCTTGCTGTGGAAGCTGTTAATTGAATTACCCAATTAGAAAATCTCTTTGAATTTTTAGTCGGGCATCCACGGTGGCTGAAACATCACAGAGGATGGGAGGTTGGGGAGGAAAGTCCTGCTTAAGTACCTCTATCTCAGTGTCCAGATGGATATGCAGCTTAGGCTTAGTATCTTTAAGCTCAGGATCCAGTGTGATGCCCAGCTTCAGCTAAAATTTTATACGGATGTGAAGATACGGAAAGAGATGTCAGTGCTTAAAAAAATAATAATGGGAATTGAGTTAGAGAGGGGCGCTGAAGATCTTCCAGTATCAGGGCTAAGGAGAGATGTCACTGTAGCGAGACTAAAATGCCAACGCTGCAAATCTGCTGACAGAATTAAAAATTACCTTTCTAAATGATGTGATTGCTTAATAAAGTTTGTTTGGAAGCTTCAGCACATTGAAGGTTTTATACAAGAAATAACTGCAGTTTAAAGCCCGTATTAGAATGGGTAGAGCAAAAAAATAGCTCACGTAGCACGCACACTGGAGGGTCTGATCTGTGCATAAGGCATTTCTTCTGCATTTCAAGCCCAGGGAAAAATGTAAAGTTTGCCAATTAATTTTGTTTCACCCTGAATAGAAATGAAGTCCATAATGAAATGTGCATATTAGAACATTTTTGAAATGTTTGTGAAAGAAAACCAATTGTTTTTAACATAATATACCATTATTTTAAATGTAGAGAATATGCTTATGTTACAGTCTTGAGTTTTCTGAAGTGAGAAGGTTAACCTGCTTCTGGTTTGGTTTTTTAGTGATTATCCACATTTCCTGAGCTGTAGATACTTTCTCAAACCTGTGTGTTTCATAGGTCTTCCACAGCCTCATAGCAGGTTTGCATCCGGGCCGGTGTGTTTGCTGGGATGTTTGGCGTTTATATAATCCTTCTCATCTTCAGAGAGAAAAAAGTCATAACAAATTCTAAATAGCCCTTGCTGTCTGCGGGTTGTGTCATAACTATTTGCAAGGAAAATAGGCAGTTTAAGGAGACCACAATTAATCTTAGCCCTTTACTGTGAATTTTTAATCAAAATACTCTCATGCATTTGGCATATGACTATCACCATCTTGCTACAAGTGCCGTTTGCTTAGCTTGTCCGAATTAAGAAACGGAATTAAAACGTATAACGATGTTCTCATTGGAACGCGTGGAAGCTTAAGTTGAGAGAAGAATACCCCTTGGTTAGACGTGCACTGCTGTGAACGGTTTTCATTCATCTGAGGTGTTTAATGCACTCAGGTCACTTGCAGTTCTCTCTGTCCGGCGTTACAGTAGGGTCGCATGCAGTAACAGCGCTAGTAGAAACGCAATATTCTTTCATCACTAAAAAACTCTCTCTGAAGTACTTAATGCTGCAGTGCCATTGCTGTCAGTGGAAGTAAACAGGAAGGATCACAGCCAGAAATTTCTCTTAATTTATCAAAGTCACTGTTGATGGAACTTTTTAGAATCCTTTTTGAAGGATTAAAGACTTTTTTTTTTTTCAAATACTTTGCTCTTGAAAGTGTTTTCTGCTCTATGCCTGCTTGTGTTTAAGCTTCTTACTGTGGAATGGTGAGGATGACGAGGTTTCAGTAAAGTACCAAGTTTAAGCACGGAACTCTTGACTCTGAGAAGATTAACAAGTTTGATTATTAGCTCTTTTCATCAGCACATCATGATTCTTAGCACCAGCGTTAACTGTGGAGGCAACCTTTCCATAGAAGAGGAGGAAAGGGAAGATATTCCCAAAGCGGTGGAAAGGAAGGATCGTGTTCTGTTCTCTCCACTGGAAATAATTGGACTGGGGGGGGAAAAAAAACAACACAAACAAACAAACAAACAAAAAAAAAAACCAAAAAACCAAAAAAACCCTGGGTTGTTTTTGAGGAAGCAGTGATTTCCGTACTGGGGCATAGCTGGTGTGCTGAAATGAGCCGTGGCTGATGGAACAGGCTGCAAGATGTGCCGACAAGGGAAGGGGTTTTCTCCCACACACGTATTTGGTTAAATTCCTCTTCCGTACATCTTATGGCCCCGAACATAATTGTGATCAAATTTGGGGGGTTGGGTTTTAGTTGATTTTTTTAACCACACTAAGAAAAAGTTCTTAAATTGCGGGTTGAGAGTGAATAGCCTTTAAAACATTGGCTGTTGTCACCATCTTTGCTGTCTCACCGTGCTTTCTTCCAGCCTTGGACAATTCAGTGTAACTTGCACATTTGCATCATATTGTTAAAAGTGTTCCACTACACCGTTTCCATTTTGGACGTGCTTGAGGAATTCAGCTCCTTTCTGAATTTTAAAATGAGGTGTATCGGTGAATTAAAATATCTCTTCGCGTTTCTTTAGAGTTTTACTTTTTAAAC
Source organism: Microhierax caerulescens (assembly GCA_035590215.1). Lineage (NCBI taxonomy): Eukaryota > Metazoa > Chordata > Aves > Falconiformes > Falconidae > Microhierax > Microhierax caerulescens. The sequence continues at coordinate 119,014,395 of JAVJGJ010000014.1, forward strand.
TGCTTTGTGAGGCTTGACCTACTTAAAACACAATTTTAAGCCAATTTATAATGATCTCTTATCTCCTTTATTTGAAACAGATGGTTCACAAGCACCAGCCAGGCCCCCTAAACCGCTCCCTCGGAGGACTGCACCAGAAATACACCACAGGAAAGCGTACAGCTCTGACAGTTCCACGGAAAATGTGGATGCAAAAATTGCAAAACTTATGGGAGAGGGCTATTCCTTTGAAGAAGTCAAGAGGGCACTTGAAATTGCCCAGAATAATGTTGACGTGGCCCGCAGTATTTTAAGGGAGTTTGTCTGTTTTCCTCCACCGGTCTCTCCGCGTCTCAACCTATAGCAGCATCAAGATTTTCTTGGATCATGTGAATTCTCGTATACATGTGTGGATTGGGGAATGAGAGAAAGAAGAAAATGGAATATTTTTTCTTTCATCCTTAGTAGAAGGGTGTTTGTTTCCAGCCATTTATCAAAGACTCATGGCTGCTCTGATCAAGACTTATAAATATGCTGAGGCTTATGTATTTTTGCTAGCCATACTTTTTTAAATCAGGGTTGAACTGACAAAATAATTTAAAGAAGTTTACTTCCCTAGAACTTTTAATCTGTGAAATGCTTTTTCTTGTTTACAAGTTGGCAAGTTACAGTTTTCTAGTTGGTGCCTGTACCATGTTCCTGTTCATGCTCCCTTGTACCTGTGGTCAGTTCTGCTGTAGCATTCCCACAGTTTTATGCTGACCACCTCATCAACTAAATCATCACTTTCCAGAAGTTCTGTGTTTGTTTGTTGTTGGTTGTTTTTTCTCCTACAAGATGCTTTAATTGTTTTTTTTTTTGCATTTCAGCTCATCTAATGCAAAAAGTATGTGGCCTTCACTACTGATTTATTTTTTTTTCTTCTGAGATTCCTTTGCTTTTGAGAGAGGAAATATCTGAATGTAAAATTCATTATTCTGTCTATGAACTTCCTTTTTAAAGGTATTTTGACAGTAATGTTGGGCAGCTTTCTGTTTAACATGAATTCCGTGACCTGTAGTTCTCAAGGTCTTTTATACACCATGTCCACACACAAAAATCCCAACCAACAAATAAAACATTTCACACAGCAGCGATACTGAGTTCTAACATGTAAAAGCTCTTTCAGATTTGAGTATTTGATTGCAGATGTTCAAAAAAAAAAAAAAAAAAAAAAGCCAAATGCACGAGGCAGCCCCGTGTTTTGATTCCACACTGCTGGCACTGTGCCAGCGGAGGGGTGCCAGGCTAGAAGGATCTTTTTGAACCGTATGAATGGCGTTCAGGTAAATTCCAGTCCTAGCTTCTGTAAAGTGTGACGCGGTTAACTTCTCGTTTGAGTGATTATTCCGTGGTTCGTTGTGGCTTGGATCAGTTTGTATTAACATGGAAACTTAAAATCTTTGATGCACTGTTAATCCCTCATGCTACTGTAGCAATATTTTTTTGCAAAGTTCTTTAGTAACCTCCTCCCCCGTCCACTTCGTTATGCTCAAGCATGTGTTTAATACCCAAATTGATTCGCTCACTTTCCAGCTTCTTAGTTGGAAATACATTTTTGCTTTACTTGGTTAGTGATACTCCAAGCTCTGACGTTTTATTTTTGAGCCCAAGTTGATGCAAATCAAATTAAAAATCATCCCAGCTGTCAAGAAGAGAGAAGGCAACTCTGTTCTTAGTACACTCAAGAGTCCAAATATTTCCAGAATAATTTTTAAATTGCTGCTGTCTTTTTTTTGTTGTTGTTGTTCGTTTTTTTGTTTGTTTTTTTTTTTAGGAAACTTTGAAATCTTTTTTTCTTTTATTACTATCAAACAGATAAAAACATGTGGTAGTTGGGATATTTTTCATGTTTTGAGATGTGACCGGTATATGAGAATTTTCACAGTGTGCTAAGCTGGGTGTGAGGTGTATATTTGTTGTTCCCTTTCAGCTGTCAATGTTCTTCACTCTGAGCGAGTGGTAAAAGTTACATCACTTACAGGACCAGATCTCAACAGCAGTCAGTACATTTGTTTTAAAGATTTTTTTTATTACTATTATTATTATTATTAAGACAGAAATTGGCTGCATTGCAGGATTCAAAATAACTGGGAACACCCAGTGGAACTTGCTGTGATATGTCAAAGTCCATCGTTTCATGAAAGAACTTATCCTTAAAACTAATTAAATAAATTATTTTGTAGCATCACAGAGCATCGCATGGATATCATTGATCTGCCTCAGTGATGAAAGTCGATCAGGAGGACTCAGGGCGTGGGGAAGAGCGTCTGTTCTGTTTCGATGTAAGCAGGTGATTCTGAGCTGATGTTCTAGACGGGGGCATTTCAGCTTCCTTCACAGGTTCAGTCCTTGGGTACAGCGTATGAGACGTTTTGGTGGAAGTGATATTCTGTGCTTTTGGTTCAAGTAAATCTTTCCCCTGTTGGGGGGGAAGGTTTTGCATAGTCTTGAACCCTCTTGTTCCTTTACTTTTGGGGTTTTTTTTACACCATCGCTCCAGCATTTTAGCCATCTATGAATTGAAAGCGATTCTGGCTGTTAACTGGAACGCTCTGGTTGGACTGGAATTGCTTAAGTGAGGTTCTAGCGTAGCGGCCAGCGCGGCACTGACGACAGTGAAAGCCGAGCACTTTACAAGGACGAGCACACCAGCTGCACATCACGGTTTGAAATGCTGAATTGTAACGGAGAACTCATTTTCTCTTTTTTATGCAGCAGCTTAGTCGAAATTACAGCCTTGTGCTTCAGCTGGAGGCTGGAACTGCTGCCTGACAGGTCAGGGGGGGTAACATTTTCCTGCTCCTTTCTGGTTGTGGCCACCAGTGACACTTGGGGGTTTGTAGCATGCGTTAAAAAAAAAAAAAAAAAAAAAAAAGCTTGATGAGCAATATTCTGAGTTGGTAACTTGAAAGAGAGTTCCATTAATCTTTAAATGAGTGCGCTAATAACGCTTCTAAATAGTGGAACATGAAGACTATTTCAAACCTGTTTTGGTTATTAGTTTTAAAGTCAAGCAGAGCGGAATTGCTTTGCTGGTGTTGATGTTTACTCTGCGGGAATTAATAAGCTTAAGATAAATTAATCTGGCTGCAGTCTAGTTCCCTAAGCACATAGTCCTCTAAACATATTTTAACCTTTGAAAGGCTCACGGGTTTGAGCCTGGCAGCGAGTTACGCACATAGATACCTGTAAGGCTGGCGGCAGTGAGAGTGCTGGGACGAAGGAAGTTGGCTGAACTCGGGCAGATGTGCTATCACGTTCCTTCCAGCGAAATGTCCTCGCAGGCTTTAGACCATCGTTCTGATGGCTGTTGGCCTCACCTTCTATCTCCTGTTGGCTCAGTTGCTACATTTTAAGCAAATTGTCTGAAGCAGAAGTCGAGCAAAGTGAGCGGGCATCAGCAGCATGGATCGTTTCCAAAGACTATAAGTGGAAAAAAATTGAAATTGTGATAAAATAAAAATACGATTAGCCACGTTTAATGGCTTGGCTGCAACCCTCAAGTGACCACCGGTAACATTTGTTAACGTTTGGTATCTCACGAGTGCATCAGGCAGAGGTTTTTTTCCATAATGTGAATTTAGGAAGTTTTGTACCAGGATCATTTCTTTTGTTACATTTCTCTTATTTTCAGCTTGAAGCTTTACTTTGCACTGATGACTCTGACCTGAAAGCATTTAAATTTGTGTCTTAAAGCCTGACAAATTTGGAAGCAAATGAACACCATATTCTAAGCAAATTCAGGTACTACCTGTTGACCTGGAATTTAGGGCTTTTAGGAATGACTTCTTGAAAAAGGACTTCAGTAGTTTCCATTTTGAAGGATTTTTCTTTCAAATAACTATTTTATCTGAAAATGCCTTTTATAAACTTGTCTAACATGTGGCAAACTTAGTGATGTGTTCAATTAATTTATATCTTATTCAACATTCTTTTTAAATTTTGGTTATTATGTAAGCTCAACTTCTTTATCTGTTCATGTAAGGTATTTTATAAAATTAATGTTAACAGAATGTTGGGTTGGTCCGTGGTTTTTCAAGACTCTTGTCTCTCTGTTCTTAAATATTCCTTTTCATATGCTGCTTTGGAAGCGCAGCCTGTCCTGTGTAGGGGTCTTAGAAACCGTTGTTTTGTAAATCACAAAAATGTGGCCTCATTCTAAAATGAGGTGAATCATTGCATTGAGGCATTCGCTTTATATCCCCATACATTAGTGCATTTCTAAATTTCAGTAGTAAAAAATTATAAATTGGCAGCAGTTTTGGAATGTGCGTGTAATAGTTGTATGGAAGAAAGATGATAATCATTAAATATTTAGAATCCAAAGTGGTGAACATATGGTCCTGACTACACATTAATTTACAGGATTACTTTTTTTTTTTTTCCTGAAGAAAATTACAATAAGCTCACACCGATATTCCTTTAGCATCCTGTGCATTTACAGTCTCAAGCGTAGTACTCTTAATATCAAAAATATTTTAGGACTCTAAAACTTTTTTTTTTTCCTGTGACTGTATTCCAGCATTCTGAAAAAAAGTGTCGAAAATATAACCCCTCCCCTATGCATGACAATACAACTATTCCTATTTAAAGCCCAACACCATTCCCTGCAGGTCGGATTAGACCTTCAGTGATGAGATTTTCATGGTACTTTCTTCAGTCTGTGTTAAATCCTTGTCCATTATATAGGTCACTAGTCATACTAGTAAGTAGGGAAGTTAACTGTTTGGTATGCTTGTCCTTAGTACTAAAGCAGCCTGTGTCTTTCCTTTTTTACGCTTCCGATGTGAAAGCCAGCTGCCACTTTATTGTGTTATCAGCAAATTTTAGCAGCTGGGTGCTCTAGGAAATGTTGCAGGATTTTTTGTCCGATAGACCCAGTCATTGATTCTGTACAAGGTACCTGCCTCCATTGATCAGTTGCAATGAGTCTCCATGGGGAAAATGGTCAATTTAGATTTAAAACCACAGTGTGTTAATTTGGCACCAAAACATTCCATTTGTCCTTGGATTATTTTGAGTCTGGCAGGGAAAATTCCTACTCAAAATCAATCCTAAAGCCCAAATCTCTTAAATCACGTATCTTAAATTTGTGGCGTGTAATCCCCTAACCCCTAACTAAACATCGTAAGGAATTTAAAGGCTTCACAAAACTACGAACCGTGATGAGGTTCTTGCTTCCTAGACCTGCCAGATACAAAAGCACAAGCCCGTTGGATACCGGTCTTCGGACTGTGAAGCTGCTTTCACCTGGCTTGATCCGTGAAGGTTCTGGCTAGTCTAACTGCAATAATACTTCTTTGGAAAAAACAAAACAAAACAAAACAAAAAAAAACCAACAAAACACCAGCTTTTTTTCATCGCCACGGTAGCCAGCAAGACGGGAGAGCAGCGGAGAACACACAGAAGGTAATTCTGTCCTAACAGCCCAAGCCCCGTTCCGCTGGTGGCGAACGGGTAGAGCCATGTCGAGCTGCCTGGGTGCCCAGTGCCAGTGCAGGTGCAGTCGTCGGTTCCCGCAGCCTTCCCCGAGCAGCCCTTGAGAAGGCATACTGGTTCGGACTGGGCTGACGGGGTCTTGGCAGCAGGGGCAAGTGGGAAGCAGCACTCTGCTCAGGATGTTTTTTGATGCTAGCAAAACAAGTTTTTTCATAAGGGAGTTGCGTAAGGGCTTAAGTGGAAACACGTCTGCTTTATTTAGCTCCTCGCCTTGGTTGCTGAAGGGTGTGTATACGCAAACGCATGCGTACGTGCCACTCCGGGGGAGAGAATATTCCAACTGATGCCAGCTGGTGGAGTTCAGATCTAGACTGTGGTGCTCACCTCTGATGAACACCTGCTCCTTTTGGATAGCTGGACTGAATCTGCAGAATAATCAAGCTACTACAGCCATTCATGTTTTAAAAGGCGAGTTTTCCTCCCTAGGTAGCTGGCAAGGTGCTTATATTTACTCCAAAATAGGTAGCGTGCTTCTGTGTGTCTCTGTCATGATTAGGACACTGAAAGCAATAAATGTTCCCTCGTTTTCACTAGACCACGATGCAGTCGGTGCCCCGAGGAGGACTTGTCTTTTGTTAACTTGCTAATTAAATATCACTTGCTTTCAAACTCTGTACAACAGTAACTCAGTCTGCATCGCCAGCCGTTCAGCGATACCTCAAGGTGGCTGCCGGGGTTTTCTGAAGGTGTTCTCTTGCTTGAACGGGCTTTCAGGGGTTTCCTCTTGAAGTTTACATCTTCATTACCAATTCAGTATGGTGCTTATGAAATTCTTGGACCCTTATTTCAAAATTGTTATTCTCTCTGCTTTTCACGACTAGTGCCACCTTCATTATCTAGGCTCATGTGCTGAAACTCAAACTCACCTGCTCTCACCCATCGCAGCTGGGGCCAAGTTCAGCCCTGCCTTTGTCCTGCCTTTGATGGAGGCATTGCTTTGTCTGCATCCTCAGCTGCGCCCTCCAGGATGTTTTTCCTCTCTCCCTCCCACCCCAAATCTCTTCACAGTGGCGCCAGCCACCAGCGCATCCTTCATCTCAGTAACAACAGACACCTGACAGCTTCCATCTCAGCTTGTGACCGCATCTGTATTTTTTTGTAATCCCTCGTAAGCATTCTGCTACTCTGGTCTGTCTCAATCATGCAGATTTTTCCATGACATATCCAAATGGCCCCTGTGAGCAGTTGTCCAAAATGGGTCCAGAATTCTGTGAGAAAGCCTGTTTTCTTTGTTCGTATCGCCGGCGTTTTTTCCTGCTCCCTTTCTCAGCTTGGAAATATGCTCTTGTGTTTCATGATTTGTATGTCAGGAACAGAGATGCAATCCAGTGCTTGTTTCAGCAGATGCCTGTTCTGCTTCTGAGATGTGGAAAGAAACCAATAAAGCTCCCTTCTGCTAATAACAGTCCTTGTGTTCGAGGTGGCTGATGTCTCAGTGCGAGAGCCGAGAGGGCTGTGCAGTGAGTGTGGTTTGTAGCTTGGAAAGTCGCAATTACATTTGATTACTTCTAGTACCGAGTGAGGTGCATGTTGAAGGGATAAACGTTGGAAGACGTGCCAATGAAGTTGGGAAGTCACTTGCAGATAAAGGTCACCGATTACCATGAGCAACTGGGATAAAAGGTTGACTCTGTAGCTTTGGTGCCAAAGAAATAAGTATCATGTAGCTTGAAAATTCTCGCACAGAAGAGGTAAAAATGAAGCACCGGAATGATTCCGCCCCCGAAAGACCTTTATCCTGCACTTGTCAGGTAACCTTGCTGCAGCTTGGGCGCGATGGTGGTGATTCTGCAGCTTCTTGGGTGAACCAGTATTTGTGAGCACGCTGTAGGTGGAGGGTTGCTGTTCTGCAGGCTGTGCCTGGCGGATACACGTTGTAGTTTTCCCAAAATCTAGCAGAAGCGCATGGTTTCTGTGGGGTCTCGCACAGCTGCAGGTGACCCACCTGGCAGAGATCCTCCAGGGACGAGGGAAGGGCTGGGAAGGTGCGAGGTGCCTGAGCAAGGAGGTGGTGCAGGTGGTGATTCATCTTGGGGGAGCAGGGATAGCCGAACGGAGAGGGGGAGTAGGGGTGAAGAAAGACGAGTGGAGTGAATTGGGTGAGAGAAGATGGGGAGAAGTTGGCTGCAAAAAGCAGAAGGGGAAAAAAAAGTCTGGCATCTTAGAAAAAACACTTAAATGTTTCAGAGGGTGGGTGGAGGACGGAATTGGAGTTGTAGCGTGTAAGGATGCACCAAAGTGGGGGAAATCTTAGTGAGTTTGGGGCACATGAGTCACGCAAAAAGGGCATTACGTGCCTGCATCCATTGTTCCCAGGGGATCTGCACCATAGTTTCTGCCCTTATTTTAGTGTTTACCCTCACGCTGCTGCTCTTCACCCCACCTTGCTGTGGTCTCTGGCACAGCTCTGAAATTCTGGGTCGCAAAATGCTCCGTTCTCACAGCCACGGGTTTTTGCTGGTGGACTGACACATGGTGGTTTCCAGCCCCTTCAAGGCTTGTCTATGTGTTTTGAGGTTTAGTTTTAGCAAGAAGACTATTAGCAATAAACAAAGCTGGTTTGGAGTTAAACAGCCTCGTCTTCAGGCATTGGCATCTTTTCCTTTGATGTGTTGGTGTTGCTGAGTAAACAGCCTCGGGGATTGTTAGGAGAGGCAGAGCCTTAATTGTGTCTGCGCTTTGGTTTTATGGTGTTAGATCCTGGCTGACCAGGGCGCTGCTGCCAGCTGCGAACCTGCCGTCAGGCTGGCTCTTGCTTCCCTCTTCAACCACATCCCCTAACAATTCCGAAGGGCCCGAGACCAAAACAAAATTGTGGCTTCACTGAAAGCTGATGCGCGTATGCTTTCCCCTTTCTGTGGCTGCGTACCTCGCTGTACGCACGTGCGGTGCCATGAGCAGAATGCTGTAAAATTCAACTCACCCAGCAGCCCGCAGCATTTCCACCCTTGTTTAGTGGTTGGTGTGGTTCTCCTTGGGAAGCACACAGGGTTCCTGTGCTGGGGTGCCCAGGACAAAGGTTAATTTCTTGCTAGCGGTGAGTACCACAGCGTGGGCTAACAGCTAACGCACAGCAGCTCCTGTTGATGTACAAACTATCTTAGCGATGTGGATTGATGCTGCTTGGTTGGTTGAGCTGAAATTTATTTTTCAGTGAACTGCCCTTATGGGACCTTGTATTATTTGTTCTGTATCATCCTTGTATTTGAGCTCTCTCCATTACGGTAATATCCGTGCCTCGTGAGGCTGCCTGGTCTTCTCCCTTTCAAAACTGCAGCGAGCCTGTCGAGATAGCTGCGTGAGATGGGGGGTGACGGACGGGATGGCTGATGTGTTAGTGGCGTGTGTTTGTGGATAAAAGGGCTTTGAGGAGAAGCATTGATCTATTTTACTTATTGATTTATTTGTTTGTTTATTTTAGAAAATGTGTTTATGGTAGAAAAAATATTTTCAGGTTTTGGAAGCTATCACACGTGCCTTTAAAAAAAGGAAGATGCTGCTACTCTTTTCCTTGTTTTTTCAGGGTATATATTGAACTGTGGCTTTGAGGGAGCCACATATTCTCCAACTGTTTTTCTTTTGTTTCTCCTTGGTTAATCGGCAACCAAGAACACTTCTACTCCTTATATGGTTTCCGAAGCGATGCCTACCTACTGATGCTTGTTCAACAGTTACGCTGTTTGAACAAGACGTTGTTACTCATCTCTCGGTGGGAAGCTGGTGGCAACAGGGTAAAAAGGTTTATCAGGAAACAGGGGAAGGAGGGATGCGACAAAGGCACCTGCAAAGGGCAAAAATGAAAACAGATGAAGAAAGTGCTCTTTAAAAAAGAAGGCAGAAAGAAAATGATTGACTCGATGGACTTTCTTTCACCAGAAGTAAATGAGAAACGTAAATAACATTATTACCTAGAACACAAATGGTGGTAGACAATAATATATAATAATATTATTACAATATTATTATTACAATAAATACAATAATTCCATTTAATGCTGCTTTAAATTAATAGCAAGTCTTAGAAAGAAAGAATGGGCTTTTCATTTGTTCTCTCTATTATAACGAAAATATATTTAGTTAACATCTTCTTAGAAGAAAATATTGATAAATTAAGGGGTTGTTGAAACTGATAGTGAGAAATTCCACCAAATCTCGCAAATGAGTGACTAAGCAAAGAAAACCTCATTTGTCATTCAGCAGTTTTGTATCAGGGCCCACCCTGAAGAACCTGTTACGTCTAGAAAATGTTTGACCTTGCTACAGCCCAGGACCTCCTCTCAAGTCTTGGGGAGGCTCATAAGATGTGTCAGTAACGGGGGGTGTTTAATTTGGGGCTGGCAGTGGGTCTTCCAGGAATGCCAATTTAAGCCTTTCCCAGCCATGTAATTCCCACAGCGTTAGGGGGTTTGTTTTATCCTGCGCTGAGTGCCAGCAGCCCGCAGACCGCTTCCACATCCATTCTTCCTCCATGCAGAACCTGAAACAGGTTATTCTTTAAAACGGAGGGATCGGTTGGTGGTTGGGTTGGGTTTTTTCTCAGCATTGAAATCTGGGTTTCACTTTTCAGTGCAGTGATGGAAATAGTTTTCCAACTCCAGAGCAGTCACGCCGTGATTATGCTTTATGCTCATCATTGGCATTAAATCATACGGACATCAGGCGTGATGAAAATTGCTATTGCACAAATACAACAAAATTATTCGGGGGGCACCTGGGATACCTCTGTCTCAGGTGGCCCAGCTTTGGAAGTGACTGCCCGATCGTCCAGCGTATTTTAATATTTCTCAGTTGGCGCACTTAAAATTACCGGTGCGGCTAAAATCAGTGGCTGCTCTTGGTATCACGATTTAAACCTATTTACCCAGAGGAACTCTGGTGTGTGCCCTTGGTAGGTTCCAGCGTGTAGGAGGTGGGAGAGAGGGGAAAGCGATACCCTTGCTCTAGTTTTACGTCTGATGTTTAATCTCTCTAAACTGTAGACGTTTTACTTTCTGCAGTAGTAGTAAAGATCACGTGAATTTTGTTGCTGAATAAATAAGGTTTCCGTGCATTTCACCCAGGCTACATGCAGAAGCACCTCCCGAGGTGGCAGAAACGTGCGAGCCAGGCAGGTAAGGTGGCTGGCGAAGGCACAAAGGGGGGCACTCGGCATCAGGGTGAGACACTTGGGGACACATCGGACCGTTCTTCAGCCGCGTCCCCTGATGATGCAGAGCGGGGCTGCCATTAAAACTGGCCCGTAACCAGCTGAGAACGGGCCGCAGGGCGGCTGGTTTGGTGCTGCGGTGGCAGTGAGCTCGCTCGGATTCGAGAGTAAGAAAGGGAAAAGCCCCGAGACGTGATCCACACACCAAGCCCTACCCAAACCAGACTTCAACTATCTGCTGAACATGCCCCTTCGGTATCTGACTAAGGAGAAGAAAGATGAGCTCTGTAAGCAGAGAGATAACAAAGAACAGGAGCTGGAAGACCTGAAGAGCAAGAATCCCTCTGATCTGTGGAAGGAAGACCTTGCTGCCTTTGTGGAAAAACTTCTTAGTGTTTTGGGTGTAGTGGTATGTAGTAGTAGATGTAGTGGAAGCCAAGCAAACTGAGGGTGAGATGGCAGTGCTTGCTGGTAAAGTTTTAAAGGTGAAAGGAGGGAAAAGGAAGGTGGAAGCAGTGCAGGTGTCAAGAGTAATGCCATCATCTTGTGGCATAAGGGTTGTTCCTCATAACTGCAGAGATGAAGGCAGAAGCAGAGAAGAGAACTCAAAAGAATAATAAAGAGTGAAAAAAACTGAATGTGATGAGAATCAAGAAGAAAACACATCGGGGGACAAAGAGCCTTCAGCCCTTAAGCAGAGGTTACGGCGCAGTAACGGGGCTCCACCTGGCAAAGCCGCGTCCCCACGGGAGGGTGTGGGGCTAGAACCTGCCTTTGGGTTTAGAGAGCAATTAGACTGAAACTAAAGATACCAGATAACGACAGGGTGTTTGGCTGTGCTGGTCTGGGGGTGGGGGTGGTGTTTTCAATCCTTTACGTTGATGTTCTTCACCTTTAATTTCTGTTGAGTAAAATCCACAGTTTCTGAGGTGTTTCACAGTTCCCTTCCCCACTGGGAAGGGGGGATCCAGTTACTTTATGAAAGCTCTACCGGATTCATTTGGGGGGGGAGGAAGGGTGGGGGCAGGCTCCACAAGATTCGGTCCACATGGCTTTCCAAATGCTTTGAAAGCTATTTCAGGCACAGTGGTACCAGAACTCCCAGATACACAAGGAGGCATCCTTCGGGTGTAAAGCAGCGTCCCTGCGGCAAGCCGTGACAGGTCTATGAAGATGGTTTATGTCTCTAAGAAACCATCTCGGTGATTTTGCTGCTCTTCTCTTGGTGCTGTAAGAGCATATTGTTTCTTGAGAAGCATAGTTGCAGCTTAATTGTGTGGTAATTGGAATTTAAGGACACAGCTGAAGTGTAGCTCATTTATTTGCGCTTCTGAAAGTGGAGGCTGGCGCCGTACATGATGCTGCAGAAGGCAAACTGGAAGCTGCAAAGCCCCTGTTCCTCCTTCTGTGTGGGGCAGAAGTGTGCCCTCCCCGCCGTTGTGCTGTGGTCGGTGGGGGCAGCCCGGGCTGGGGGACCTGCTCCCTGCAGCTGCCTGGCAGGAGGTGCCAGCGAGGTGGGGTGGTCTCTCCTACCGAGTAGAGAAGCGAGAGGGACCGGCCTTAAGCTGTGCCGGGGGAGGTTTAGGTTGGATGTTGGGACAATTGTCTTCCCCAAAAGGGTTGCCAAGCGCTGGCACAGGCTGCCCAGGGACGTGGCTGTCACCGTCCCTGCAGGTCCCCAG
>JAVJGJ010000014.1:119026769-119042870 GCA_035590215.1 Microhierax caerulescens
CACGGCTCAGGGGTGGGCTTGGCACTGCTGGGTTCACGGCTGGACCCGATGACCTCAGGGGTCTTTTCCAGCCTAAATGACTCTATGATTCTATAAATGATGGAACAAAGTCTTAGGGGGTCAATTTTATTGTTTCTCCAACTGCTCTCATTGGTGATTTGGGGTCATTTTACAAAGATTAGATTTGTTCATTTTAAAGGAGGAGTCAAACCATCACAGGTTCAGCAGGAGATGTCATGCAAAGTTCAAAGGGCAAGTGAAAATAATGGCTTTTTCCTCTCTGTGCCGGAAAAACAAAATTCACATGGGCCAAAGGACAGGGCTTCTCATCATGTGGGTGCCTGCAGCTTGTTTCCTTTCCCCTGTAACTATTCTCTCTATTTTTCTTTAGTGTGTTCTCTTCCCGTTTTCCCAGATTTTCTGTATGAGATGCCAGTAGCAGTGTCGTCTGCATTCCCACTGCGCTGGCGTATAGAGTCTCAGAAACAAAGTTCCTCGTGGAGCACTTGCTCTGGTGCAAGGAGAAACGGGAGCTGGAGCTGAGTGGTGCAAGGATGCCCTTCTGCGTAGGAATGGTGGGGGCAAACAGGAGAAAGAGAAACTGCTTAGGGGGAAAGGAGGTAAAAAACTTATCGCTTAATAAAGTGTTAAATGGAAGCTGAAAGAAAAGAGAAAAAATGCTCGGTATGTGTCGAGTGCAGGAACGTGGGTCTGCAGATGTGTCAGAGGCAAGTGTTGCTTCCTAGACGCTGCCGGAATAGTGTGTAAAGGGAAGAAAAGCGTGTTTCGGTACCTGCCCTTCTGGTCCGCTGAACACCTCGGTTGTCCGCACTCCCACCTGCCTATAGACCCTTTTTGTTGGAGACCAAAATCAGTTCTACTCCAACTGTAATATTTATCCCCATAGTCTGATACGGTGATTAGAATGTTATCACTGTATGGATTGCACAAATGTTATTGTATATACGTGTGTGTGTGTGTGTGTGTATATATATTTATATTGGTGCCGGTTTGTTTGTTCACTTTCAGGTACCAGGACTGTGGGACTGCACAATGCCTAAAGTACTTGCCACCTTGCAAGACGTAAATGGGGTTTATGAGAAAGATGGGGAAGGACTTTTTAGCAGAGCCTGTTGCACTAGGGCAAGGGGTAATGGTTTTAAACTAGAAAAGAGTAGGTTTAGACTAGATACAAGAAGAATTTTTTTATTATGGGGTTGGCGAGGTACTGGCACAGGCTGCCCAGAGAAGCTGTGGATGCCCCATCCCTGGAAACATTCAGGGTCAGGCTGGACGGGGCTCTGAGCTACTTGCCCCAGTTGAAGGTGTCCCTGGCCAGGGCAGGGGGGTTGGACTAGGTGACCTGTAAAGGTCCCTTCCAACCCAAACCGCTCTGTGATTCTATGGTAAAGGCCATATAAAGGAGGAAGGTTTCACGTTAAAGCAGATCCAAACAAGTCTGTGCTGTGGTTAAGGGATCTCGGTATTTCTAAACATACCTTGTTCATGCACTCAGGACTCCAGCTCTTGCTGCAAGGTTCTATTCCTTAGGTTTCTGCCAAAACAGCGAAGTCAGTGAACGCTGACTTCTATGTGACTTCCTTTTATTGATTTAAAAAGATCAAATAGATAGGAATAAGGTGCATATGCCAAAGACCTCATGATTTGAAAGGAAAGGCAATTAAAAGCTGATGATCTGGGCTAAAGCCATTAGGGACTAATGTTCTAATTAATCTATGCATCTTGTTTCTATTAAGCTTTTTCCTAATGTAATGGAATAAACTTTTGCTTCTTATTCCACTCTGACCTTTCCTCAACCAAACTTCTACTGCCTCAAAGTCAGGAGTCGGACTGCTGAGGTTGTTTTTCTCCCCCCCCTCCTCCACCCCCCCAGATGACATGTTGCTCCATGAGGAAGAGGCTGTCAGGGTGTTGACAACTGCCGTGGGTTTGGCTTGCCTTCTCCCTCCTCTTTGAGAGATTAGAGAAAACACAGGCATGAAAGATATGTTGCTATCATTCTTGCTGTTTATCTGGTCCAGGACCAAATGTCTTGTTACAGTGGTGAGACACGACCCCACTGAACGAGGTGCCGAACAAGTGGAGAATACAGGATAAAAAGCCAGGTCCTCTACTGATAATGTTGTCCCTAATGTAAGGCAGAAACATATATTAATACCCTACTGTGGTATAAAATAGGTATAAGACAAGGGAAAAATTGAGAAAATAGCCACAGGAGAATAGAAGCAAATTAGTATCTTGATGGGCATCATTTCTTCTGTATCAACAACTGTGCAAGGCAGCACGGGAATTTCAGCCAAGAAAAAAGTTGTACGGGTACAGTGCTAAGATGCCTTTGCAGATATTTGTGAATTTCAATTAGATTTAATTTGCAGACACCTGAAATGTGGCAGTGGGGGAACTCTTCGTGCCTCTAGAAACTTTTAGGATCTGTCTTAGAAGCTCCCTTCGCCCTTCCATTCTCAGTAAAACAAGGATGCACGTTTATACTGTCACAGCTCTGCTCACAGTGTTCGGCTAGATGTCACCCCGCACCTTCCCCGGTCTTGTGCTTTATGTTTTTCTCTTGGTTCACCTTCTATATTCTTAACGTATTCTCTAAGCTTCTCTCATCCCTTTTTGTTTGCTCGTTGTGAAACTACTCCTCTGTTGGCACGACCTTCCTCAGTAAATTTTGCAGTGGCGTGTTCCCACCCTTGCTGGCTATGGCAGCCTAGGTACCACAGCCGGTGGGAGCTCGTGCCCCTCTTCAGGACCCTGGCGTGTCACAGTGATTTTCCTCCTCCTTTACAATTTTCAGTGCCTGGGAGCATTCAGCGACAAATAATGCTTTGCTTCTTTCTTACCTCATCAGAAGCCATTCATTATCAGCAGATAAGCAGCTGTTTGTACCGTTCTGAAGTACCTGGGTTCCTGTAGCTGCTCTCTAAGTGTCGCTTTAAGTGCACTTGTTTTTGTCTGGACATTCAAATATCAATGCAATGTTGAGAACCTTACACTTTTCAATGTGTCGGTGGTTTGGGTGTTGTTTTACTTTGGGGTTTTGGTTGGTTTGGGTTTTTTAGTATTTGGCAGTTGGAATCGTACTTGTGTGTACGTTTCTGTAGTGCAATCACCGATTCAGTAGTGTTCTCCGTGATGCTGGATGGTAACTCCTAACCTATAGGCAAAATGTGAACGTGTGGGATGTCTCTGAAGTTAAACAGACTCTCGGGGGAGGCTGAGGGAGAAGGTGCCCTGTGGTGTGTGGTGACACCAGCAGTGGTATCGCTGCTGGGGCTGTGGGCTGTGCTGCTGCAGCACACCAGCCACCGCGGCTCA
Source organism: Microhierax caerulescens (assembly GCA_035590215.1). NCBI lineage: Eukaryota > Metazoa > Chordata > Aves > Falconiformes > Falconidae > Microhierax > Microhierax caerulescens. Next base: position 119,030,112 of record JAVJGJ010000014.1, read on the forward strand.
GCCCAGAGCCCGGGTGAGGGATGCTGCTCAAGGCATCATCAGCCGGAGAGGTCCTCTTCCCCTGTGACTTGAAGGGAAGCCATGAAGTTGAGGGAAGTGCAATTGCTGGCTGGGGAAGAATTCCCACCTTGTTCCGTGCATCAGCCCCTGTGCCTGCCTTAGTCTTACTGGTATGAACTGGGGCAGTGCATAGGAGAATGGGTGGAGGGGCGCTGCGGTGTGCCATCTCTGGGAGCAGGTTTAAGCTGGTGATCTCTCCCTTGTTAAAAGAGAGGGTTTCATTTTTTATTTTTTAATTTTGATTATATTTTTTTTTAATGAAAATGCAGATATTAGCACGTCCTGTGGGTTGTAGTAAAGTGTGGAAGGCTGCAGTGCTAGCTGTTTTCCTGGGGTGAGTCAGAAGATACGAGTGATGGCAACTCCCCGGCTTGGCTTGGTGATTTTCTCTGCGGTGACTGTGAATAGCATGTAGTTTCGCTTTAAACAGGCGCCCACTGAACTACTCATAGAAAAACCAGCTCGGATGTGTAAGAGCTTGCAGGTTGCAACAGTGCGAAGAATCGATGTTAAACAGAAGGGATTCATTTTATAGACTGGGAAAGTAATGGAGTTTTTTCTAGGTGGTGGTTTTTCCCCTAGGGTGGTTTGGGTTTATTCTATAATTTATTTTTTTTTATCCACTTTTTAACAAATTTTCAGGTTTGTAATGAAATATGGTATGTTTGTGTGCTTTGAAATGATCCAGTTTCTAGCTGGTAACATCTTTGCTGTTACTCATCAGGGGAGGATTCCAGCTGGTCACTGCTGTTTGAAAAGGTTGTTTAATGGTATGGCACCTCTTTCGTGGGATATCTGCACTATTTTAATTTGCTTTTTAAAAATATTCTTGTGCATTGTTTGCCTGCAGGTGGTCTGGTATCCTGACTCTGCCCTGGATGAAGAATTTGCGTTACATGTGCTTCGATGGGCAGGTGGGCTCTGCAGCTGCGGTGGGTTCTGTCTGTGTGCTGTGTGTGCAGCCTGAGCGCTGCCAGTCCCGACCACAGCATTCCTGTCGTCTGTGCCTCCCTAACTGGGAGCTTTTCCTGGGAGGGTGAGGGTCAGGCAAGGACCTGGATACTTTCTTCCTCTTGGTGTGTGACTGCCCGTGCCAATCGTGTGCTTAAGGAAGGCTGGAAGTGGCGTCACTACCCAAATCTATGGTCCTGAGGTCAAAACCAAACGGGAGACAGCGATCAAATAAAGCAGAGTTGAGGATGGGAAGGAGGTAGAACTGCAGCAGCAGTGGAGATAAAGGATAAAATTATGGCAAATATATAAACCTGGCGGGAGAGATTTATGGCTATTGAGGTGCTTTGAAGGCAATTTAATGACAGGCCAAAAAAGGCTTTTGCTGGAAGACTGATTCTTTTTGCTTCACTTTCTATCAAGAGAAAAACTAGCTGGAGGGAGGCTTTCCAGGATGGAGATCAGACAAAAGATAAACGGGTAGGACGCAGAGGAAGGAGGGAAGTAGAAAGAGTCTTCCTGCTTGCGGCTGGTTTTGTTAATAAAAGAAGCAGCAAGCCAAAAGAGAGCCCAGGAGCTGGTTGATGGGTGGATGCACAGCTCTTCTGGAGATGGTTTAGCACCCAAGCGTGGACCATCTAGCGTGCGTACCCTTAGCCAAAGGCATGCCCTTCCCAAACCTTGCCCGTCTGCCCCAGTCACCGACTCGATACTGTCGGGATATCTGCAATGCTCGCCCGCACCCACGTGGACTCACACCTCAGCACCGGTTCCATTCTGTTCTTTCAGCTTTCCCTCTGTGAAGACTTTGCTGTCAGTGTTCGGAATTAGTTGAACATATATACGGATGGTGATTTCCCCCCCTGACCTCCAAACCGCTTGACCAAAGTCTTACTAAGCCCCCCTGTATATGTCCTATAAACCGCGGGGCCTTCTGGTGTCCTCTTGCTCGCTGGTAGCTGGGCTGAACACATCGGCACGGGCCAGGCTGTGTGTGCCTACGCAGCCCAGCCCAGGGCTTCTCGGCAAAGCCCCGTCCCCGGCACATCCACCGTCCCGCGCGTGGGTGCGGGGGGGTACGAAGGGCACATCCCCTGGAGCACAGAGGCTTTACCGCACGCGCCTGAGCAACCCTGCGTGCACGCTGGCTCCGCACGCACTCTGCAAACGTGTGGCGAACACAAGAAGAGCGGGCTTTCTGCACGACTGCTTGCACCCACGAGGTGCCCATGCCATGGCAGGCAGCAGAGGGGAGGCGAGAGGGGCTGCGGGGGTCCCCAGCACAGCTACAGGAGACGAGGCTACCTGGAGCAGGGCTGCGGGGTAAGTGGTGACTGTCCCAGCAAGCTGCGGCTCCTACGCCCATCACCAGTGTTGTAGTGCTGTTCGTTTACGTGGGGGCTCTGACCAGGTGGGAAGGAACCTCGGCACGATTTGAACCTGAGACCCTTCGGGCTCGGCTTTCGGAGCTGCCCACCACTCCTGCCTCCTCTTTCCCCGAGCCCAAGCCGCGGTGGCACAGGCTCGGTTGCGGCAGCGTCTCGCATCGCGGCGGTTTGACTCCTCAGCAATGGCAGCCCCACGTTCCAGCAGGCGTTTTGCGAGCCCAAACCAGGGCAGTGTGAACACAGCTGTCCCTCTCAATTTCCAGCTCACTGTCGGAGGGTGTTTGTCAATCTATAATTCTTCTACAGCTTGCAAAATACGGCCTTCTATTAAAATTCCTTCGGAGTCCTTACCCCATTGTCTTGGCATTTTGCAGGAGGTATGATTGTGTCCCAAAGGCTGGCTGAACCGGCTCCGTTAAATGGATGACAACTTCCAATCATCCTCTTCAGTAAGAAATGCTTCAGTTTCTCTGAGCTTTGGTTTTTTTCTCTTTCCATTTGATATCTCAGGCCAGAGAGCAGTATGCGGTCCTACCGATCTGAATTTAAATGAAGCAGACAGCTAACTTTGATTTGCTTCTGTCCCTTCCCATCTACACAAACTGACTTGCATTAATCATATTAATAAAAATGGCATTAAAATTACCAAGTTTTTAAAAGGCACATGACAGTGATATTACCCACCAAGTTACAAGTCATTGTGCATGCATATTAATTACAAGTTGTCTAAGATTTCAGCAGAAGCTCAAAGGAATGACATTTTTCCCTGTACGTTGTTTTTAATTTGGAAAGCTCCCTTGTAATGCAAGATGTATCCTGTCCTAATGTGGTTCTCTAATCACAGCATGCCTTAATTTTGATAGATGACCCCCAAACGCTTTAAATCCGCTAAGATTTGCAGTAATTAGAATGATTTTTTTTTAAGACTTTGTTTCCTGAACTATCCATGGTGACATCCATCTATCATCAGATGGATTTGTTTACTCATTCCCCTTCCAAGAAAATGAAAAATCAAGCAATTTGTATTGAGAGCTTATCTTTGTTGCTACGTGGTGGAGGGAACACGTTATAATTTATCTCACTCTAGTCACTGCTCCTTTTTTTGAGGGATTGTGCTCTGAAGAAGTGCACATTTTTCAGAGATGTCCAAAGCCCTTCCCCTCCCTCCCCCGGTCTCTGAGTAGTAATGTTGCCCCAGTAGGGCTGAAAAAAAGTCGCCTCGTCCATCCGGGTGCCTGCCAATGGAAATTGAAGTGCAAGGTAGAATTCACCAGGTGATTTTTTTTTTCCTCTGTTCCACGTTTCCCTCTCCATTTTCTGTTTTTATTGTAATGCTTCCTTGCACGTACAAATCTAGCGTATACTTTCAGCGCAGGATATTTATTGACAGTGGTTGTACAAAGAGTGCTGAGGATGCTAATCCCCTATTATCTCCCCAGACCCTGCGCTTTTCTGCCCTCCTTGTGTCATTCCTTGCCGGTTCTTTGCGGAGCAGCGTGTCCTTTCGCAGCAGTGTTTCACTGCCTTGCTGGTGGTGCTCCCTGTCCCCCCAGCCGCTCTCCCTGTCCCCCCAGCCGTGCTCCCTGTCCTGTGGCATTTTCTCTCCCACCAGCCTTCCTTTTCTTTCCAGTCTGCACCTGCATGTGTAACCTGCTCCTCCAGATCTCTGCTCTCTCCTCCCCTTTCCCGCTCCTCAGCTTTCCTGCAGGTTTTAGTTCTCTCCCTTAGTTTCTGGAATGCATTCCCCCCTCCTTTGCTTTCTACCACCGGCACCCCTTTGCCCCCTGATGTGGCTGATGGTGTTGCTCTGTTGCATTTCCCTTCATCCCTACGTGGCTTCCTCCTTGCCCTTGAGCCCCGGCCACCCCATCACTGCCAGAGGGGCAGGATGCTCTCGTGCTGCCATCCCAAGCCACAGGCCACTTGCCCTCAGGTGCCCTGCAGCCTTCTCAGCCGGGGAGAGCCCGGGGAGCGGAGGGGAGCGGAGGGGAGCACCGCTGGCACCAACCCCCAGCTGCCAGCCGCAGAGAAGCAGCAGTAACCTTGCCTGGCCAGGGACGGTGGCTGGAGGAGCGGGCTGCAAGCCAGCACGTGCCTTTTCCTGGCAGGCATGTGAGAGGGAGACCGTGAGCCCCGTCAGGCAGCGGGACTGATGCGGGAGATGCTGACCATCGCCCTGGGTGCCCTCTGGAATGCCCTGGCCTCTCCAGAAGCATGACATGTACTGGGCTTTTGCTCGCTGGTGGCTGGTTTTAGCCATTATCAAAGGGGTGGCAAACCCCTGCGGCAGCAAAAGGAGACAGCAGGTCTGCACCACCGCTTGCCAGTGTCCGGATTTAGGCGGTGAGGTCCTGACTTGAATAAATAGGGGAAAAAAATGCTTCCTTCCTGGGCGGGTTAATAATTAGATCATATTAGCAAGTAAAATCTGATTAGGCTTCTGATTAGGAAGGAGTAAGCCAGGAGTTTGAAGCTTGTTGTGTCAACAGAACAGATTAACTTCAGTCTGACGTTCTGCTTTCAATAAGAAAATGGTAATAAAATTATAGCGTCTGGCTCCCTCGCCGTGAGCTTCCGAACATGGAACAGGGCTCTGAGACAATTGCTCAGTCTCACAGGATGCGCACCGGGGCTGAGTACACAACCAGGCAGGAGACTAAGAAATCATTTAATTGCAATGAAAAAATCATAATAAGGGAGGAGGGAGGAGGGAAATCTTTGCCTGTAAGGAATGAGGTAAAACTTGGACGACAGGAAAAATCTGGTAGGTTGCTGTCACTTGCTTGAGGTGACCGCTGAGGAGGGCAGATGTGCTGGCTGAAGGGCCCTGGGCTTGCTGGCCTGCAAGGCTTCGTTTTGCAGAATATAGGGAGATAAAAAACGGCTAAGCCATCGCCGATCGCAGCCTGGCTCAATGCTGGAGAAACACTGAACAATTCTGACAGCTGAACCTTTTTATTGGAAAGCGTTAAAGCGAGCAGTGTCACCAGCTCCTTGTGAACAGGCTAATGACGCGCAGGAGGGACCTGCCGGCAGAATGTACCTGGAGCGGTAATGTGCTTTGGGCTTGCACTGGGAACAGGTTTTAAGCAGAAAATAATTCTTGGTTGTTTTGGGTTTTCTTTTTTTTTGTTTGTTTTTTGTTTGTTTGTTTGGGTTTTTTTGAGCCTGGGTGCTTTCAGCCAGGGCTTAGAAAGGGTTAGTAGATCTCCACAAATGTCATTTTGTCACTGAAACCGGTGTCACAGAAATTCAGTGGATCGACTGTTAAAACCATATTGTAAATGCCTAACGTATTTAGAAATAGAAATCATGCTTAGCTTACTTTTCTCATCAGAGTAGCATCCGGTGACAGCGTGATTAATCATAGGCTGCTCAGCATCAGTAGGGGGAAAGGAGCCTCCTGAGGCTGCCTCGCTGCCCAGGCGTGGGGGCTGCGCTGGCAGGGAATGGTCTCTGGCGGGAGGGCAGGTGGGCTGCTAGTTCAGAAAGGAAAATTTCACCTGCTGTGGAGAATGCCGAGGGATCCGAGGGGACGTCCGTGCTGATTGCTTGATCTTCATGGCTAGTAACTGTCTCCCGTCAACCCCCCCGTTGGCGTGAACTGTGGTATTTCACGTCGTACCTGCAGCGTTCCCGTGCCGCAGGCATGTTCGAGCGGGACGGTTCGTCCCGGGTGCGTGCTTGCTCGCGCTAGCTGGGGCACAGGTGTCAGGGCGAGCATCGCGCTCGGCTCCACGCGGGAGCTCTGCTTCGGGTGCTGGGGCAGCTGGCTTTGGGTGCTCCCCTCGCTCCTTCGCTTTGCTGCCTGCCCAGCATCAGTAACAGCGCTCTGCGGGGGGGAGCAAACAGCATTTCTGCTGCTTCTTTGAATTTCAGTGTCGGGGATTTAAATAAACTCATTTTCCGTGCTACGTCACAGCTCGGCTACCTCTGCCTGTCGGACAATGGGTTCATCTGGCTGTGAGCTCCGTGGGTTTTGGTCTCGCTCGGGTCACTATGGGTTGGAGCGAGGTGTCCTGCTGGAATACCGGGTCTCCCGTGCGAAGGTCTCTGCAGGAAGCCTGCAGACCATCGGAAGCCCACATCAAGGGCAACGCGCTGCATTCCCTCGGCTAAGAGCGAGCAGGGCGTGCGTGAGTGCCATAGCTGCCTGGAAAAACCAGCTGGTGCCACGTGCACGCTTGTCGTGCGAAGGTAGGGAAGTGCTCACGCTTAGCCCAGGCCAGGTCATGGTCTCAGGGCTCCAGCAGAGCCATTTATCTTAGAGGGCACGTAAGCTGAAGGTAACGGCTGTGAGCCGCGGAGCCCCAGGGGAGCTGTCGTGCGAGGCCGCCCTGCGTTAGGTACCTGTATCAGTAACAGCCAGCGGAGCTGGGGTTGCTTTGGGGCTGAGGCCGAAACCGCTGACCTTGGGTGCACGTGTATCTGAGCCGGGACCAACGGAGCAGGAGTAAGAAGAAGCAGGTTGTTTGTTTGGGAGGAGACCGGCAGGAGAAAAGGAGGTACCAGAGGAGTAAAAAGGTGGGTTCACAAGTGGGAAACTGGAAAGCAAGATACAGATCAGGTAGAGAACGAAGGAGGGCAGATTTTAGGAACTGTGGCAGATGTAGTGTCACTGTCCCACCGGCCCAAGGCCACTGGGATGCCAGAGGCAACCCCTGGGGCAACTCGCTGGAATGCCCCCCAGGGCTGCTGGGGAAAGGCCTGGGGTGGGAGGGGAGAGCCCGGAGGGGTAACTTGCACCTTGGTGTTAGATGGTGTGAGGAGAGAAGCGTGGCAGAGGTGGAGTCCGGTAGTAGCTGTGTGTAGCGCACAGGATTTAACGTCGCTAAATGGCAGCTCTGTAGCTGTGTAACAGCAAGCCAAACAATGTAAATGGATAGCCATAGTCTGTCTGTTAGTTAGGTTATTTGACTTATTAATTATTAGTAATATGTGGATTAATCAATAAGCACTATAGCCCCTATCAGTTATGTCTCCAACCTGCAGGTGATTCCAATGACATCGGACCATGCGTGACCGCATCCCTGTGGAACCGGGGACAGCACAGAAATGCTGTAAATGTATCGTAAATATCGGTCATATTCCTGCGCTGCCTGGGCTGTCTTCCATAGCAATCTGCAATCTTTTGAGTTCCTCCTCAAAGAGGATGCATTTAATGTAAAAGCTCTTTTATTCCCAGTTGTAGCTCGACAGTTCCTACATGGTCAAAATTGTCTCAAGTGTCACATATGTCCTGGTGAGTATTTTGGTTCCAGATTACGGTACCTGTTTCAGAGCAGGGCTGGGGGTTGCAAATTTTTACTTGGGACTTTATGATTAGCTTTCCAAATCAGTTTGGATGCTTCACAGCTGCCATTGCAGACAGGTATTTTTTTCTGGGCAGCCTGTTATTTCTTTCTTCCTGTGAAATTCACAGACGTTTTGGTTTCTTTTTGAGAAAATTCTCATTCCTGATTGAATTTCCTTTGATTATTTTCTAATGATTCTTGGTCAGCTTGAATGTCTTACGAGCCATTTCACGACCTGTTCCATCTCGCTTCCTCAGTTCCTGACGGTTTCTCTCCTACCACCTCTGTCCTGCTGGGTTAGTTTTTGCATTAGCCAAAAGTTCATCGTTTTTCCCAAGTGGACGGGTACCAGTGGTCCACCGCGGGTGTGCCCTCTGTGGTGCCTGCACACCAAGATGCTCTTCAGGATGGGGGGTCAGAGAGTCTGGCTGCCCGCTTAGAAATGCTCATGCACTGTTTCCTTGGACCACAAGCGGCCAGGCCTCCTATTTCAGCTGGGTTTGTTAGGGACGGCGAGGGATGCATTTTTATGCCAGATTACTTATTATACATGTCTTGTGTCAAGATCTAGTTGGATGAAAGGAGTGCATTAAGATATCATTTGAGAAGGGTTTATTAGTTAATAATACCTTGAAATGGACTTGAATGCTTTTCATCATGTGAATTTATGTAAATGTCTTTGCCTTGAAAGCTGAATTTTTGGAATAAAGGCAGTTACGTAGCTGAGGAAGCTGAGCTGTTTGGGTTTGGTCACCACATCTCTGAGAGCTGGAGGCTTATCCTCTCCAGCCTGATTACTTTCACAGATCACAAGAAAGTTTTCTTCTCTCAGTTCAGAGATGAAATCCTTGTGGAATTGTACTGATTGGAGAAATGCAAATGTCTAAGAAGTTCTCTTGGTACCTACCGCTATGTTGAGGCTGGATGAATGCCTCAGCAAGTTGTGCTCCAGGTTTTTCTGCTGGTTCAGCTGTCGGACCTTCCTTAAAACTTTGGAAGCAGATATGCCCTGCTTAACGCCAACTCCCTGCATGCCTTCCATAACAGCTAAAGTTACTTTTCAGCATTTAATTCTCTGTCCTGCTGCAACTGGAACTAGATGGACTGGTTAATTTGAACCTACCTCTGCCCAGTACTATGGATTGCTCCCTCTCTGGAGCCATATACAAAGATTTGATGGTTTCCTCCATTGGAGCTGGAGGTGGCTGCGAAGGGCAGCAGCTTTAGAAAGGGCAGCAGCTTTAGAAAGGGCAGCAGCTTTAGAAAGGGCAGCTCTCACTGCCCTGGGATCCACATCCATTCCTGGTGATAGCTGCTCATACCTTTCAGTTAATGTAAATGTAGAAAAGTGTACGCATAAGAAGAAGAAAGCAAATGATTGAATAAGCACTCCAGAGAGAGCAGTGGAGACAGTGTTAGGAGGGAGCGCTGCATCTAAGGACTATATCCTCAGAGGGCAGTGACTACAGCAACATTCCCCCGTGTCAGCTTCTTTTTTTGGCGCTTTATTTTTTTTTTTTTTTTTAAGATTTACACTTGGAAAAGCTTTGGCTGTTGCTAAAGGTAACTTTCAGTGAGTTACGCTCCTATTTACTGACATTTTGATTCTTCCCTTCTCTCCCTCACCCCTTTTTTTGAAGGACCGATTGATTTTGCAGGCAGAGGCGGTGTGCACGGAGGAATGTCACTTTCTCAACACCTTCTAACTGCTGCTGGCTTTTGTTGCCCAACTTGTACTTCTTATCCATCCCTATAATACGTGTAAAAAAAATTTCACTGAAAAAAAATTTACTTTTCCACTGTTGTTCCTGATTTGTTTTGGATTAGAAAATCTGGCACCCAGCACGGTGCAGAAGACACGCAGCAAAGCCAGACTGCACTGCAAAATGGATTAACTGCAAGGTACAGCAAGTGGGGGTTGGAAAGACTGCCCATAGAATTGAAACCACCTTATCCCACGCGCTGGTAATCTTGCTAACTCTAATTTTATCAGAAAGTCTGTCTGATCTGATTTCCATATCCTGTTTCTTTCCGTTTAGTGCGTGCGGTCACTTTGGCCAGTTGTGTTTGTTGTGTGTGTTTACTTCCTTAAATTCATGGAAATGAGTGTGATCCTTCTTTATTTGGAGCGATAAAACCAGAAAGAGCTTTTATATCAACATCATCAAAATTGAATTTGTGAAAATATATTTTCTATATGAGGTTTTATTTGATTCTTTAATTCATTTCATTTCCTGAATTTAGATGCAATTATGTTCTTCCTTTTCAGTGTATTCTGTTGTCCACGCTAGACTAGCTCTTCTCATGACAGATGCAAATATTAATGAGATGTTGGATCTGGTGTGTAGGCATTATTAAACACGATCTACATTTGTATTTGCTTTCTGGCTCTGGAGAAAACGATCTGTCATCAGTGATGTACCCATGCAGGTGATTACTTGACTGGTCTGGTGAGAACCTCAGGGTAAAAAAGGATGAGGATGAGGTGAGTTTGAGCTGAGGGAAGCATTGCTCCTATTCTGGATTTGTAGTTGGCCTGGGTTATATAAACTTTATTATATAGAGAGTTTTTCTGAGTGAGGTTGAATATAGGTTTGTATGGAAAGAGGGACTGCTTTCCCCTAGAAATAGTAAATGGGTGGAAATGACTATATTTAAACAGAATTTAATCTGTTACTCTCTTCCCTCTGCTCTCTCAAGTCCAAGGCTAGGTAGTATGCAATAAATCTTTTCATCGCAACTACATGGACTGAAATATATGAAAAATGATCACGTCCTTACAACAACAACAACAACAAAAGAGTAAAAGGCTTAGGTACATTAGTGCTATAGGGTGCTACAGAGCATTTGTAGTGTGGATTAGATTTTGTGCAATTTTTCCAAAATGGGGAAACTCCAAGGGACTCCAGAACAATGGACTTGAACGTGCAGAAGCCCAAGCATGACAAGGTAGGTAAGTTTCTATTCCTCCACCATTTTACAGCCCATTTTATGTTCATGGTTGTGTTAAACTTCTGGTATTTATTTCAAGGTGCTCCAGCATTCCTGACCTAAACATCCTACAATGACCGGGTGGCGCGAAGGCAGCAGAGACTCAGTTGCTGCAGAGCAGGGGGTGCCAAAGCGCTAGGGTGGGGGGCAGAGGGCGAGGATGCCTCGGCTCTGCCACCAGGTAAAGCGTGAGGACGGGCCAGAAACATGTGGGGAGGTTGGGGGTGTGATGAGAGAGGTAGATTGCTGTTTTCTCACTCAGGAAGAAAATTCCTTAATAATTTGTCAAGCTCTACCTTTTCAATCTGAAATTCATTACTACATCAAAGTGAATGCCTTGCTGCTAACAGAGTAAGTATCTCTATTTAAAATGTAAATGAGATTAAAATGTATGACTTACAGGACATTTGAAGAATTCTGAGTGGCTGGGTGGATGGAGTTAGTCTTATTTTAAAAACTGACTTTGACATAATTTAGGTAATAAGCTTAGTTTCTGATTCTCTGAGAACCTGAAACGTAGCAAATCGTTATTAAACGTGCGCGCTGCGCTACGTGTGACGCATGCCGAGTTAAGTGGGGCGGGGGGGTTGGCTGGTTTGCAACCCCAAATTACGGCAGCCTGCAGATGCCACCCTTTTCCCGAAGAGCGTGGGAGCTCATCAGGGGTTGGGAGAAGCACATAACTAGAAGTTCTGTACCTCCTGTGTCCCCTCCATCTTCTGCCCGGAGGAGAAATCGGTTTGAAAAACCTGTAGTGGGCAATTCTTGGAAGCAGACACCTGGATGGAGATGCAGGCTTGTCAAAAGAAAACCCGGAAAGCATTAGCACAGATGGGGTTGACACAGGAGGTCATGATCTCATTTCATATGTCACTGCTTAATCTTAGCTGAGATAATTACATACATATGGCTGTCTAAACATGAAGTCAACAGGAAGGTATCCAGCTACATGTGGTAGTATGAGTAAATCAGATTTAACTGCTACAGCCAGCAGCTGAGGATATTAGGTGAGCATCGGATGTTCCCCAATGAAATTTATCTTAAAAAAAAAAAAAACCCACAAATTTACATTTATTCATTCTTTGCCTGTCTCTATGGGCTGGTACCCATATGGATACAACTCATGTTAATATCTCATCACGTTCAAGTAACAATCCATATAGAATTTAGAGTTCCTTATTTCTATATGCATTTTCAAACATGACAGAACGAAAACTCTCTGTCCAGGAAAAGGTGTAAGGTACTGCCTAAGCCATCTGTAGTGCCGGGTTGGTGTTGGCAAGCTATGGATAACGTACAGGTGTGGGTGGCTGGTACTCCTGGCAGGCAGGCTCCAGCTAGGGCTCTGACAGCTGCCAGCCCGGCAGCGCCGTAAAGCCCTGGAACAGAGGCTGTTTGCTAGGACTCAGCACCAAAGTGCCCCTAGTGCTTTGCCTTTTGTTGTCTTGACCCCAATAACATTTTTTATTATTTTTTTTTAATTTCAGAAATTAAAAAATTCTCGCCATTACCGTGTTCCCGTGTGCCTGTGCGAGTCGTGGCTCACAGCCGCTGCAGCGCAGCGGTGGGTCCGGTGATGGTTCTGGGGACCCGCAGAGCTGCCTGGGCAGCCCGGGGGGAATTTGGGCACGATGCCGCCTTTGCAGCACGCAGGCAAACGCACTGGTTTGTTCCGAGCTGGGTGGCAGGTTCCTGTACAGCCACGACCCAACACCCCAAAGTGTATTTCCCAACCTTCAAACGAGAGCATCAGCTCTCTCCTGCTCCGCCTTGCTGGGCTTTAAAACCATTTGTCAGCAGAGATGATTTTTTTTTTAATTATTATTTTTTGCTTCCCATGTGTATTAAACTGCTGGGGTGGCGTACACAGTCAGATTTGAACAGCTCCCCCCCGCCCCCGATTCATTTCCAGGATGTTTTATTAACCAGGTCGCGAGGAGACACCTGCACGAGGAACTCCTGGAAGGCTTCGCTTTGCTCCGAGTGCTTGTGCTCCCCAGGTCCTGAGCCTCCGGCGCAGGAGACAGCCCGTACCCCCAGCCCGAGTCGTGGGCCCCCCCCCCCCCCCCCCCGCC
>JAVJGJ010000014.1:119042970-119060037 GCA_035590215.1 Microhierax caerulescens
TGCCCGCCCCCACGGAGCTGCACCAGCCGGAGGTAAGTGCCCTCCCTCCTGCTGACACCTCTTGCAAACTGAGATTTCAGACAAGCGAGTGAAGACATACTTCGGTTTTATTGTTGTTTAGGCATGGATAGAAACATTAATTCTTTTACGCTCTTGGTTCTTGAAACGTGCCTATCGTGAACTTGGAGCAGTGAAAAAGCCAGCTCCTAGGATTGACGATTTAAAGTGCATAGGAGATCTAGCAGAATCCCAAAAGGTGAGGAGTTAGTTGGATTTATTCTTTTTTCGTAGCTGTGGAAGTTGAAGGACTTTTTTTTTTTCTTTTTTTTTTTTTTCTTGTGTGTTTCTCCTCCTCTCCCCTGTATTCCCCAGACAGTGGTATGAAAATTTGCAGCCCTTCCCTATGCTTTCCCTTATGATCCTGGGAGGTTTCCTCTCTGTATTTAAGAACTATTTGTAGTGTCACAAACAAAGACAGGTGATGTCTGCACGCTCCTGTGCAGGACTCTGTTACAACTTCGCCTGTTTAGAGTCGCGCCCACTGCAGTTTGCTTTTTTTTGTGGTTTCTTTTTTTAAAAATGTGTATCACTTGGCAGTGTTCTCGCACCAAAAGAAAAAGATATATTTGTATATAAAGTAACTCTTTTGTGTGTTCATGTTTTATTTTGGAAAAACAGGTGTTTAAAAATTTTAGAATTTTTTTAACAAAATTCTAAAAAGAAAAAAAATCACAATATTTACAGAGATAACAGAATGGCTTAGCCATGCAAAACAAATTACTTTGGTTTTTTTCCCCCCATTTTACTTTGGTTTAAATATTGACCAAGATCATAATTTTTTCTTTTCCTTTTTGCCAAATAAAGCAGTAACAAATCAAAGTTTAGAGGCATGTAACAGGACTTCCCTTGAATATTTTATACAGCATAGAGTTTATAGGACATCTTATGTATTTAATCCATGCCAATGCACTACAGGAAGCTTTTATTAAGACATCAGTCACTACTGCCCAGACATTTAACATTTTACAAATTTACAAGTAACAGTGTTTTCTTCCCCCTAAATAATGCAAAAGTGGCAAAATACATTTCCTAACGTCCATCTTTTTCTTCATTTTATTTATTTATTTATTTATGCCTACCGGTCTATAAAAACTTACTTTTTCCCTGGATATTTGTAAATGGAAACCTGATGTTCTGCTTGCTCTACCGTCCCTCTCCCTCAAAAGCGCCTGCTACCTCCTTCCCGAAACTAACCTTCCGCGTAAGATGCAACTTCTCTCCCCTAAGTACAACCTTCTGTTGGCCATTTACCCTAAAATGTTTCCTTATCAGTACCATTCTAAAAATTCCCTCAAGCATAAAACATGTTTATAAAGTTACAAACTTTGAATGTAACTAAAGATACATAGACATTTCATTGTTACAATTATATGTACTGTTTGATAAATTAGGTACCAGTTAAAAACACTAAAATTATCTCAAGGTGCATTCAATATCTGTAGCATAGTTAACAAAAACACACAAAAAATATATATATATATTCTATTTTTGTGGAAAAAAAAATGCAGCTTTGATATGACCACTTTTTAAAAAAATGTTTCCAATTCTGACTGATATCTTTTTGAAATGAAGAAAAGGTACAGTACTTTAAGGCAGCGGATAACATAAAGGAGTTAAAATTAATCCAGAATTCCAGTTCCTTATCCTAATTCTAACATGAAAGACAGCCGATAATGAAATGTGTTTCTTGCTTTAGAAGAAGAGGATTATCAGCCACCCTCTGCAGGTAGGCTAGGAATTTCTCATTGTGTTCCTTGCTCAATAGCCAGCCTTCTTCCTGGAAACTCTTGAGTCCCTCTCTGGCTGTTGCGCTTTGCATGGTTTTTAAAATGTTCACTTTTGTTAACAATTTAGTTTATTCCTGTCACAGCTGTCACCCTTCCTCTTTACTGTGATTTCAAAGGAGGAAAAAGGGAGTTTGACATTTTCCTTTAAGACAATCACACACTCTTGGTACTCGCTACAAAGCAGAGGCTTCACTGATAACAATCAGAATTAGACATGTACCTGCTCAAAGGGTGTCATAAAAACAATGGAAATAAAACCATTACACTATACATCAGATTAACAGCAACTCCCAGAACAAAGCCTTACAGTGTATAAAAATAGCTACGTAAAAAATTTACATAAAGGCAAACAAAAAGAAATCTTCAGTGCAGACATTTACAAAAAAATATTTCAAACAGAACACAACATGGTGACCTATTATCATGGCTGTTGCCAAAATTAGTTTGTGGTGTTTTTTTGTTGTTTTTTTTTTTTAGCTTGAGATAATTGTGTCTAAAATCCTTTGAAAACTTTGTAGTATGATCTGTTTAATACTTGAACCATGAATAGCTGTCACTTCTTTGTATATGTTTAAATACAATCCACGTTCATGCTTCAATTGGTCTATATGTATTCTCTGAAAACAGGAAAGATAAAGCCAGTTAAACATTTTAAAATATGTTGCCCAACAAAACTACTTGGTGTCTAACCTTCTAGCAACTACCCAGTACTCTGTGCTGCCTGCCACGGTGAGAATGCTTTCTTTCCTAAGAGCAGCCCTGGCAATACTGTTCCCAGTAAATCCAGTAAGCTTATCTGGAAAGGAATGGATTTATGTCCGTTTCACTTATGTAGAGCTGCTGATCTGAAGAAATAAAGTAATTAGAGTAAAAGATCGCACTGGGGGCACACGGTGTTATTTGAACTTCTGTGGCCTGTAAATACCCCCCGCTAACTTCAGCTCCATCTAATCAACCCAGTGCTGCAATGCTGCAGAAGGTACCAGGTCCAGAAAAAACCCAGACAAAACAAGCCCCAGCCAAAAACATTACAGAACTTACCCATGGAATCAGAGTAGAGATGCTAGGTATTTACCCTGCAACTTCTTCAAAATCCAAATTTACTTATTTTCCACTTTGAAATCATACAGAGGGTATAACTTTGGTATTCCCAACTGCCTTTTCCAAACTGGTAAAATAGTGATAGTGCTAGCAAAGGGCATACAGCAATGCTGCATCTATTCATAAATAATACTATCCCTCTAAATAATTCAGTGGCTTTTGAATATCCAGTACAAAAATGGTGCCTTGTACTTCAAAATCTCAAGACAACACCAACATATTGAAATTATTAATAAGGACAGCTGTCCTTAAATTAGAAAAGTTTTTAATCTAAATATGGAATGTCATAATTCCACTATACGCCTTAAACCTCAAGTAGGTAGCAATGCTATTTGAGATCACTGGGCTGCCTGTGGCTTCCCTCCGGAGGAGCTCCCTGCGCAGCTCCGCGGAACGCGCACTCCTCTCGGTTTTAGGAACAGCTGATGGCCAACTCGAGAAACCCCTGCATGGTTGGCTGGATTTCATTTTCTTGTGCTACCACAGCGTTGGTGTAAAATGGCCTTCGTTGGGCAGAGAAATGGGTTCGGCCCTACTCTGGGTGCCAAGGGGAGATGCGGCAGTGGTGTAAGGATGTGCGAACACCGAGTGGTGCTGTCGGTGCTTTGCAGGGCTCCTCTAGTGCCTCTGGGACTTCTGCTTCCAGCCAGTGATTTGGTTGTTGTGTATTTTATGCAGGTATCAGTCGGGGAAACTTTCATACCGGTTACTAACTTAATATACAGTG
Organism: Microhierax caerulescens; assembly: GCA_035590215.1. Classification (NCBI taxonomy): domain Eukaryota; kingdom Metazoa; phylum Chordata; class Aves; order Falconiformes; family Falconidae; genus Microhierax; species Microhierax caerulescens. The sequence continues at coordinate 119,046,646 of JAVJGJ010000014.1, forward strand.
TCTCTTTCCAGGATAAAATCAATAATAATGTAAGTATGTGAAATCTTGAGTATAAGAATGATTTTATTCTAAGGAAGGTTCCATGCAGTGATGAATAAAGCTAACCAAGGACTTGGAAACTGTTGCTTTTGGTAAGGGAAGAAGGTTTGTGTGAACATTGCAAGTCATAGCTCAAAACCTTCTAAACTACACCTAAACATACCCTTCATATACATACATATACCACAGTGATATATTATACAAACTGGTATTTTCATTTCCCCAAGTACATGGATAAAAATACAGCCGAGTGCTAAGTTATGTCTAAATGTCAGGCTTTTTTAATACGTGCATATGCAGGTATGAATTCTTAACTGGCTAGGGGCTTAAGCCTGCCTGTCCTAATATTGCACCTCACAAAATCACCCCACTGCCTGCCCCCTGGAAGGTCAGCAACAGACTCAGGGCTACCACTGCCATCACCAGAGGGAAGCAGTGGACAAAGGGACATTACGTGCTGCAATATGAAACGCTCACCTGGAATGACGACTGACACATTTTCTCTTAAGTTTCAGATTTATGATTGTTTTCTTCTAGTTTTTTGTTTTCTTCTATATTTCCAAGATCTTTGTCTACATGTTTTGATGCTGTCCTATAATGAAAAAAATAAGGTCATTTTTGCACATCTACAGCAATTTGTTCCGGCTTCACACTAATGACACCATCTCCTCCCCTCTCAGAAAGACAGAAAACCCTTACAGCCCTGTTGGGAGCGGAGCAATAGGTTTGCATATGTCTGTGAACAGGCCAACAGCACCAGTTCCCCCACCAGCGTGAGTACCGCAGCATGCATTGCAGTAGGGCTGCGTATGTTTGATTTACTTCTTGATGACTTCGGAATTATTCTGGGCTAGCGGACAGCTAGTAAGGTTAAACCAGTTGTGCAGATCCATGTTTCTTGACAAATAGTGCAGCTTGTTTCAAAAAACAAGAGTTTGCTTTAAGGCACGCTAAAATGCTACAGGTGTGGCTAAGGTGTCTCCACGTACATGGCAACCTTTTGTGTGCTTGTAGCAACTGGGCCTCAGAGCCCGTGCCAAAGGGAAGCGCTTTAAAAGCAAAGAAATTAATGAAAATTCTGGCAACATTGAAAAAACCCCAACCCCACTCTGCTTCAGATTTGTGCTGGCTATGACTGACAGGCTTTGGGTGAAGAAGAGATTGTGTAAATGTTGGGGGGGAGGGGGGGGCGGAAATTGAGGTATGCCTCATTTAAAATAGCAGGTCTACCTTAATGCAAGTAGTAAAGATGAATTAATGAGTTAAGTGCTTGGTTTAGCTTAGCACAATAAAGCCACTATGCCGTTCATTTAATGTGCGAGAAGCCTCGCTGTCTGCCAAGGTGAAAGATTCCTGCAGCGCTGCGATAACATTTTGAAGGCCGCAATTTTTAAAATGTAAATGGGCAAATGTGTTTGAGTGGGACAAAGTAAATCCCTTGTGTCAAAGCAGATTATCGTAGACGCGTTTTCTCCATGGATAATTTGTTTCCCCTACAGAAAAGGAACGTCTGTTGTGACAGATCCATGCATATGCTCACCCTTGCTTCAGGGTAAAGACCCGTAGTGACGCTGACTTGCAAAATACAACGAGGACACAGGTTAGCGAGATAGTGTGACATGTCACGCTGACACCATGCAGGTACGTACCTCCCCAAACCCCCGACCTGGATTTTTCCTAGTGGAGCGTTGTGCTGTGCGCATCCTCCATCTGAGCAAAGGCCCTGGCGGTGGTGAGGCACCGCCTGTACCCGGGGCTGAGGTAGCCCTGAGCGGCTCGGGTAAGAGAGTACAGCTTAGCCCTTGTGTCAGGAGAGCTCCCGAGGGGGTGCCACGGCACCCGCCCCCCCTTGCAGCCCTGCTGAATCGCTGCCCTCGGGGCTGGCGAGTGGTGCTGGAGGCTCAGGGTGGGACCACGGGCCCCAGAACCCATGGGATGGGACCGTTCCAAAACCCTTCTGGCTTTAGAGGAGCTCATTTCCTGAGTGGCTCCTAAGTTTTAATGCTTCAAAGCTGCATTTACTGTCCGGTTTAGACTGCCTCTGTCACGTCTGTGCGGCTGGTGGGGGACAGCGCCTGTGCTGAAAAGCCACTAACTGCAAAGAGCTGATCTCTTGCTTACAGCAGGTAAATTTCATTTTTAAAATGCTGAAATCGTATCACGAAGTAACTTGTTCGACTTGTAAATTTCTATTGTACAGTAACCTTCTCTTTTCTTCTGGTAATCAAAACCTGAAACACGTGATGTGCATAGAAGCAAAGGATATAAGATGCAACGAAGAAGAAAATTCAGTGCTTTGGTAGAGATTGACCTGTGTTCTTCATAACCTTTTGCAAATCTCTTTAATCCTAGTGAAAAAAAACAGCAACCGCCCCAAACAAATAAGTCCCTTAAAAATTAAAAAAACTTAAAAAAAAAAAAAAAAGTTAGGTTTAGGTAGAGCACAGGAATTCGCTTATCATATGGCTAATGAGTCTGTTCCATAAATAAGTCTTACAAAATTGGAGGCAGTAGGGAAAGAGATGAAAGGCTGAGAGAACCAGGGCTCGGGCAGTTAGCTGAGCCGGAGGCGAGAAAGCAGCACCGTGCACGTCTGCCCTACGCAACCGTTCACGCCTGCTTCTGGAGACAGCAGAGCGGGCTGACAGACCACCAGCAAGGCTCCACGATCCTTTTCTGGTCTCTTACAAAGAGTTTTAGAGTGCCCCAAGCAGCATGAGTCCCACGTGAGCTGGTGCTTCACTGTCACCAGCAGTGCCGGCCTTTGTTCCATGGCTGAGGCGGTTCCAGGGCCGAAGGAGGCCCTGTGGTGCCAGCAGGCTTCAGTTGTGGTGTGCTGTTTCAGTTCTGCGTTCAGTGAAACTCTTCCCCTCACTAAATGTCACCTCTGGCTTCCTAAAGCCAGAATGGGTGAAAACAGGAGATTTAAAAGGCAGCACTGTGACTTTGAAGGAGGCAGGCGACCCAGCGCTCTTTTGGAGGACGGTATATATCGCTTGCTCAAAATGAGAGCAGCAGCCGTTCCTCACGTCTGACAAGCAGATGGATTTAGATTCTCAGTGCCTGAGACTGAAATACAGCAGCTTAATTCTGGTGGTTCAGTGATCTTGCTGGAATATTTTTCTTTTTTGGTTTTTTCCCCCAAATACTGACACCTGGGTAGGTTCACCACCTCCTCAGCACAGCTATACTGCTGCCCATTTTAGTGCTCTCCAACTAGTGTCACTAAGAGACAGAAGGGCAGGTTTGCAACAGGTTTGCAACAGGTTTGCAGCAGGTTTAGAGCGAGCGGCAGTGGCATGACCCCACTGGCAGGGCCTTTGTACCAGAGAAATAGCCCAAAACATGATTTCCGTTCCTTCCCGAGGTGACTCTGGAGGCACAGGACAAAGGGTCCTTTTTTTTTTTTTTTTTTGCTTTTTTTGATTCATTAACTCCATTTGCAACTCAGGAGTGACTCCTTGATGATATTTGAGCAGCTGGGCACTGTGGTCCAAGCGGACACGAGGCATTCCCCAGGATTTGCCCAAAAGGGCAAAAGAGCCCGCACTTTGCCCAGGCCATCTCACATGCTTCAACATTATCTCCAGGTCCACAAAGCTCGGCCCTTAGCACACTCTGGCCACCTTGTTCTGAAAAGGGAGAAGCTGGCTGTACGGATACGAATTTACTTCTGTCCCTCAACTGTTGGTTGCTTTGGTTTTTTTATAATAATAATTCATTTGTAAAACATGGATCATTCTGAGCTCTTGCTAAAATTATGACTCATATTTTACATTTATTTATGCTTGCTCTTCAGGAAAATAATTATCCTCAGGGAATCCTAATCAAAACCTCTCTGTAAGCGCTACCCCAGTGAGGATTTTAGTTTTCTTTAGAGTATGTGCATATGTGCTGAGGGGCTGTTATTTTCATGGATTCGGTTGCAATACTGTTGATACCATTGTTTTTAATACAAAACACCATTTTCCATCTGAGTGTTTTGCCTGCCGTACAGTAAATACAGGCTGTACATGGATGACCCAGAAATTGTTGTTGGGCTTTAATTCCTGATTTCTTTTAGTCTCACCAGCCTAGGCCTCACCCTCAACACTGTCCAAGGAAGAAAATCTGCAGTGCTCTTTGCCCTTGTTACCCAAGCTTGCCATAATGATGGGAAAGAAAATACACATCAGTGCAGTTCTGAGTGCTGAAGCCTAAGCCATGGATGCCATTAAAGCTTGCATTACGTTGGAAAGGCACGTTAGACACTCAAATGCGCTGTTGCAAAAGATTTTCTAGGAGCTAATGGTTTTATGCATCCAAATCTGGATTATCTGCAAGCTTGTTCCATTCACCCCATTCTTGCCTTCCACGTTCCTTCAATTGTTTTCAAGTTCCGTCAGGAGGAAAAAAGGCAGAGATATTAGAAAAATATTCCAGTCGTCGAGAAACGACGATCGAGTTGAGAGATCATTTTTTAATTTGTGCCACTTCCATAGCAGATCTGGGACCTGAACCGACACTTTCAGAGATGTCTGTAACTTTGCCTCTTCTCTGGAAGGGAACTGCACAAAAACCAATACAAATGCTGAGTCTTGATCAAAACATGCAGCAAATGTCCCACATATCTGGCCTGCCACGTTTGGATTCGGATGCTTATTTCCCATAAAGTATCAGAAAAACAGAACTGTTATGCTTCAAGTGTTCAGTTTCAGAGATACTAGTAACATTCTTGATTACCATGACCTAAGAAGAATTTCAAGAGTTTGGTGAGATCTGAGTATGAATAATCTTTAAGACTGCTGCTGTGCCTCAATTTGCCCAGCTGAATTTTCCTTCACTGCATTTTGAACCACTTTAACCTTGATTTAGCCTCATGTGACTCAAGATCTATGCACCTCCAAACCCAAGGAGAAGAAATGGGATGGTCTAATATACCTACAAAGCTTCGATGCCTAAAGAACAGGAGATAGAGGGTGCTGGGTGCGTTATTTTCTTTCTAAACCTTTAATTTCTGCTGTACTCTCAGCTGTTTCTGGCAAGGTGAAAATTTCCTATATGATGGATTTACTGAAGACAGGTAGCCTAGAATCACTCAGCTGAAGTCTGAAGCAAAAATTCAGGAAGACTCTGAAGTGCTAAGTTATATTCTGCTCGGTGCAAATTAATTTTATATACCCTGTTTGGATAAAGGAGAAATCTGTAGAAAACCAGTCTTTGGCCTTCTGCTCAGATGAAGGAGAAACATGGCATGCTGGGGTAGGTAGCCACAGCTCTTTATTCGAGGGGGCTGGTTGCAGGATGTGGAATACAGATGAGTCTCTGATTTATGGGGTAATATTCATAGTGAAAAGAATATGTGGCAATAATCAGCTTTTGCATCAAGTGGAGCTGAGGCAGTGAATAACTATGTAAGTGATTTACTGTGAATTTATTCCAAGGCTACAAGTATAATTCCTACTTAGTGTGGATGACAAGACAATAGAAGATTATACAAACCACAACACCAACAATGAAAAAAAAAGTAATGATTTTCTTGCCTCGGCAGACCTGGAAAGCTCTGTGCTGCTGCCTTCTCAGACTTTCCTTTGGCGTCACTTTGGGGATAGAGATGAGGTGAGTTACCGTTCAAGGGTGGGTTCAAAAGATAACTACTAACTGGTGGCCTGTAGGGGGATGGAGGGGTTGTGACTGGACACGGGTCGTGTCTAAAGGTGCAAGGTCCTTTTGGCAAGGTCCACTTTGATTTCTAGGCTCTAATTTGTACTGAAAACTTTTGTCAGAATAGGCACTGATGCTCTGCTTGCTCTTGCAAGTATGGCATGCAGGCAGCAGGGAGGGTAACAACGGATCAACTCATATAGATACTGAGAACAGAGGATTGTCAGTGATGATGCATCAATTCAGAGACCAGCAACCATGTGTCAAATATGGAGGCTATTTAACTATAAAGGGATTTTAATTTTGTTCCCAGTGAACCTAATCAATTCTAGCTCTAATTTTCACTCTAAGCTTGTAGAAGAGAAGCTGAGCATGAGGAAAAGAAGTGTTGCCTGTTTAGAATATGCTTTGTTCTATCTTTGAAGCTGAAAAAGTTACCTTAAGTCATGAACTGAGCAAAGAACATGCTAGATCCTACAATTCTTGCTAGTTCTCCCCACACTACACAACGGTACAAGAAAGGATACTTTACCTCCTCTGCCCTCCTAATACCCAAACCACCTCTTCCAAAAAAACCCCAAACCCAAACCAATGAATGAGTTTCATGATTCCACATTCTCATATTTAAAAAGACAAAAGAAAATTATTCTAGACATTACTTACTATGCTAGTAGCAAAGTGTGGGAGGAGCTTAACATTATTATTACTTTAAAATTTCTACCAAAAGAAGCATAAGCTTTGCAAAAAGTATTTTCTTTTTCCCATGTTAATATCACAATATGATTCTGTGCTTGAGTAATTTATAGCAATTCTTTCTTTGAAAAACTTCCAAAACCTGCTCAGTTATGGCTGGAGTAAAATCCTTATGTATTACCCCAAAAAAAAAAAAAGAGTATTTTGAAGCAGATGGAGGATTCCCTGTTGTACTTTCACATCAATGAAACACGCTTGTTCGTAGTAAAATCCCACTGGTATATTTTAGTCTCATTTGATCTACTTTTAATGAAAGGTCACAGAAAGAACAACTGAACTTGAAGATGGCTTCTGTACCTGTATTGATTTGTGTGTGTTATGTGTGACTTAATCTTCCCTGTCACGAAGCAGCTGTAAGGAACCCCTCAGAGAGAAGCCTGCCCTCAGTTCTCCCTGGAGACCATGTGTGAGGATAAGGCCACATGGCATACAGTCATGGCCACCTTGAAAAGGATGGGGAATCATGCTTTCTTTTTGAGATCATCCAGTTTCTTTCCTAAAGTGAGCCTGTGTGACTTGAAATAAATAAATAAGAATAAATTTGAATAAAGAAACTTGAAAGCAAGCAGCTCTCACTGGCAAACCCCGTTCTACGCCTGGCGTGGCTAAAACATGCCGATCGGGATGATAGCTTCTAGGGTTTGCAGCAGCCAAGGTCTGCCTTTACCAATTTAACTTCAGAGATCTCAAAGCATGTATGAACAAACGAATTAAGGAGCTCTCTTCTCCCTGTGATAGTTGACTTATTCTGCAATTTATTCCATGTTTACAGCACATGAGCTACCCTAAACGAAGGCAGTTTCTAGTAAAGCCACAGAGAAGTAACACCCCACAATGAAGTAGCAGGTGCTATATTTAAATGCAGGAATCGGCGCAGGCTTAGCTGTCAGGGAGGAGAACCTCATGACAGGTGATGATCTATGAAGCCTCGGAAGCCCACCTCCAGGAGATGTGTCCTGTTAAGCATGAGGACAAGCCCACCAGAGGTACCAAGTTTCCTTTCTCGATTAAATGCCCCTACTGCAGCAACTTTTCCCCACTCAAACTACTGGAATGCTACAGGAAGAAAAACAGGTGAACATATATTTCTGCTTATTATTAATATTTTTTCCATTTAGTGTCAAGTTTTACATAAATGCTTACTTTGATTTCTTCACATAGAGCCAGTAGACAATGCCTGCAACCAGAGCAGCCAGCAGAAGACCGACCACAATCCCCACTATTAGCTTTGCCTGGTCATTAACCTTTTCGTTATTGTCATCTGAAGCAAAGAAAAAAAGATTAATGAGGTGACCTATGATAAAGTAAAGCATTACATCATTTCTAAAAAATTTCTATCAGAAACAAGAAAAGAGTTAGAAAGTCAAAAATTTAAAAAAAGTAAAAAAGAAGGCATTGTTCTTAAAAACACATTTAAAGCTTCAAGAAAATCACATTCTTACTCAATCGTGGCACCAGCTATTTCAAATTATGTCCTGCTTTGAGGGGCTGTGGAAATTGTTCAGTGACACTACACAGGTCTTGAACTGAGACAATCAACATCAAGGGTTATGGAGACAGAAATCCATACATACCACTTCTATCCTCTGGCTCATCGTATTCTGGAATACTTACTGAAATGAAAAATGTTAAAATTAAAGACAAAATGTGTTATACCTGAACATCACCTTTAATCGCAACAAGGCAATTAACCTTATCTTTAAGCAGAAGTCTTTCCTTTGTAACTATAATATATCGAAGGATCCTATTCAAAGCCTGTAATAATAATCTCAGAAATATTTCTGATTGAATATTCCTGTACTACCCTTCCACAAATTGTAGTTTCTCACCACCTTTCATCATTGAAAAGTGACATCTGATTAAAGCCCAGTATGGCTCATTTCTGTCCTGAGACAAGTCCTACCAGTGATAATCAACTGGAATCTTGAGGCTGAAAGATTATGTTAATTTAGTAATAAATAAAGACTTTTGCCTCGTAAAGAGTTTGTTATTTTGCAATGGTTTTGTATTATTATGCCGTAACATTATTCTGTAATATTATTTACTTCTGTAAATAATATAGAGTATACGTGAGCTATCTAACCAAGAAAGCCAGGAAGACTAAGTGACACCATCCATAAAGTTATCGATAAATTTTACGTACTCTGATCCAGAATGGATTTACAGTTGCTTGACTTAAGACAAAAAAAGGTTAAATATCTTAGTATCAACGTTACTATGCAGACCTACTCTTCATACGAGTGTGAAGTGTGGATACTTTATATATATGAGACTATAACTTTTAAGAAAATGGGCTCTAGAAGGCACTCACTAGCAGAGACGTTCAGGGAGGTCACAGTCCTTTCTAGCTGATTTTCTGCAATGCAAGTTAAAGTCACATTTTCCTCAGGAGCAATTACAATTTTACTGGAAAATTTTCCATTAACATATTTCGTCTCCTCTGTCTGAAAAGGTAAAAAATGAGTATTAGTCTCCTTGAAAAATGCAAAGAACAATACATGCATCACCCGTATTATGCACTGAAACTACTCAGAGGGAAATAATTTTCAACAAATATTTCAGGTTTCCAAACAATAGCAATAGAAATAACGCATTATTTTATGAAATGGTCATGTGAATATTTGAAAGAAAACATTTGGCCAAAGCATCCAGTTACAGCTATGTTTTGTATAGTGTGCACTGTCAGACCACTGACAAAGAGGCATTTTTAAGAAAGTCACCCACATGCTGTATTTGCTTCTGTTTCTTTCTACTATTTCAAAAATATTCCACGTGACCAAATTCTTAAAGAAAAAGCCAAAATTAAAACCCCTATGGCCTCATTTCTTTCCATCTTGCTGTTTTTCATTTATGTATTTGTAAGGAAAACAATGACTGGAAGTTTTCCACTTTCTAGCTTTTCCAAGCCGTTTCCACACTATGCGTTATTTCGCCAAACTGCTTGTTTTTAGTACCTGCAGCACCTGCACTGCAAAAATAGTGATGTGAAGGTGTTCCTTACATTTGCTGTACATCATTCTTAGATTAATACAACGCCCAGAGAAAATTATTTTCAATCATTTCTATAGCTTCAAGACAATTCCTGCGCTATAGCTTGGAGTAAGTAAGACAAATTTTGACAGCTATACGTAATTCCTATAGGCTTAAAGCAAAATCGAATGGAGTAATGAAATCTACAGGAGCACTGTGCACTGTACTTCCAGTCTCTGACTGTATAGATGTCTCATTTATTTTTCCTGCTAAGGCAAAACGTGCAATGCCTTGCATGTGATTTGGTAATCAATATGAAAATACTGCAGTTTGTTTATTTTCCAGATATTTTTCCTGCTGCATATGGGTACTCCTCATTTCTCCCCCAGGATGACTGCATTATGCTTCTGTTGCCAGTGAGAAACGACAGGTATAACCATACAAAAACAACTGTAAAAATTAGGATAAAAACTGCAAAGCCCATAAGGAACTGCATTGTCTGTATTTTCTGTCTTGTACTTGCCACATTTCATTACATTTCACCCAGTTAATGCCTACATCAAGTACCCATTTGCTTTCTAATGCAGGTTCTATAGTTCCATCATTATTTGTAAATTCTTTATGCAATGGGAAAATCACCACATTACCCAGATAAGATGACTAAGTACCTTAGCTTAAAAATGCGTGTTTCATTTGTAAACTTTGCTTTTTCCTTCCAGCTTTGGCTTGTAGCCAGCGGGTGTTCTGTGCCTTCCCCTGCTCTATTCAAAGGACCTTCATCATCAGAAATCATCCATGTGAGTACCATGTAGCATCAGCTACCACTTAACCTTCGCTTAGATAAATGAAAAGGCTTAGTTTCTTCAATCTCACTACCTGGAAAACATTTCTTGATTTTAAATCGTACCTCCTATGCACTATCTTTTGGTGAATAAAGTAATAAGATAGATACTTGCTTTATTTATGATGCTTCCAGTACCAGTAACTGTCCACTGCACTGCTGGTTTGGGGAAACCTTCCACATGGCAGATAATTGTTTTAGACATTTTATTTGTGTTGGTTTTCTTTGTCATTTTGATTTGAGGTTTTCCTACAAAAACAACATTAAGAGTTAACCATTTTGTTTGAAAAGGGCAATTAATAATCATAGCTATCTGCTCCCTTACCTTCCACAATAAGTTTAAGTGTCTTTCTTTTCTTTAAGCCTTCAACCTCCTGCAGAGTGGTTTCGCAGATGTAGTTTCCAGCATCTTGATACTGAAGACTTGAAAATGATGGACTTGTTTGCATTCTGGTATTGTCCTGATAAAGTAAGGAGTTAACGCCTGTGAATCCTAACTCAGAATACATTAACCTCTAAATGACAAACATGACTGCTATCAACAGAATTTTTCATGTGCTTGGGTAGATTAAAGCCTAATTCTTAAAGTATTCCCTCCTTAATAACTACACCGGAGTAGCTGACTGCAAGGTAACGGCATGAGAAGTGGGAACAACCGGAGATTTATAAAAGCCACCTCCCTTCTTCTCAAACAACGTCACTGGCAGATCAAGGACATGGATGGGAGCAGTTATCAGTTCTGAGCTTTTATAGTAGGCTGGCCCAAACCCCTCATGGTACGAACTGCATGAGACACAGACTTCTCCTCTAGGACAGGCTTTTGAGATCAACATATGCTACTGAATGCCCATCAGGCATCGCTATTTTTCATTAATTGAATCAACTGAATTGGTTTAATTGAAACCCACCATCTATGATGGCTACCTTCGCCACCAGCCACTGAACACTGGTTGCTAATATCTGATCGCTCAGCCTGCCTTGCCCTTTTATTACGTTTATGGGACCCAAGACCAAGCTTGCCTCTGAGGAAACAACTCAGGAATCCGAATTCCTCCAAAGCGGCTTTCCTTCTCAGAGGGACCCGATTCCCAAAGAGCCTTGTACAGACCATTTCAAAAAAAGTTTTATTCGTGTTACACTAGGCATTACTTCTCTCCCTTTGACAACTGAGTCGGTAATTACAGTAACTGATTTTCAGTCATGAGCTGGAGTCAGAAGCTCTCGTTTTAGCCATGTGCTAAATGCATTTTAACAATATTCTGTAAAAAGCCCATTGAAGGACTTCCTCCCTTCCTAAGCAGTGAGGCAGCAGCAGTAATAAGCAGAGGTGAACACTCAGATGAAGTGCGAAGTAGATGAATTACTGACCTTTATCCAAAACACAGTTGCATTTCTACTAGAAGAAATCGTGCACGATACAGGCAGGGCCTCTCCGATCTGCTTTGTGACTTCTCCACTAGGAGTAAGCTGCAAATCCAAATCTGGGATAGAAAGAACATTTGTCAAAAGTTAATCTCAGAAAGCCGGGCCCATTTCAAAGGCTTACCGAGGAAAGAAAATGTGACTAATTGCACTCATTAAATTCAAGATACCATTTCCTCAATAAAATCTAAGTCAATTTCACAAGTCAGGGAGAAGAGAGAATTATTCTACAATAGGCACTGCAGAACATCGACGTTTTTGCTGTAATTCTAGGCTAAAGGGAAAAGCACAAACTCACATACCACGAGGCAAACGGGTAATTTTTTTTTTCACCTTGTACTGAGGAAAGAGGGATAGAGGAGGTACAAAAAGCCGCAGGAGAACTTCATGTAGCACCATGTGCATCTTGCAGGGGGAAGCACCAGCTGCTACGGCGGCAGCTCGCTACGGGCCAGGCAGAACTGTATCTGCAGGGAAGGCTCGTGCAGGGGGGGACACACAGATTAACCTGAACTGCACGTGTGCAGAAGCGGACACAGGAGGACAAGGGGTAACTCCTAGAATCTGATAAAACAAGTTGACGTTTAACCCCAGCCTCTAAAGAGGATGAGGACGGTCAAATACAGGGTGTGTATTATATATATTAAATAAATCATCTCTCTATATATATAAAATAAATAAATAAATAAATATTTTATATATATATATATATATACACACATATCTATCTCAAATACAGGCATGATACTGACTGAAGGGGTGAGGAGTCTGAATTATAGGGTTGGAGGGGCCACACATGAGGCCCTTTATTTTTTTCATTTCTAACATCAAAAGCCATTTTTGTGTAGCTCGGAGTCCGGGCTTTGCCTGACCTGTTTTGGCTCCAGGGGAATTGCAGTCCCCGATGGCTGCGTTTGACACCAGGCAGGGTGACAGCTGCTAACAGAAAGATCAGGAAACACTGCTCCAGATTTTGTTAGTATATAGATTTGGCAGGCTAGTGATTTCTTTTTTTTTATTTAAAAAAAAAAAAAAAAAAAAAGAAGAAAAAAAGGATCCTACAGAGATCTTTCCGAGAAAGAAGCAGAGTTTGCCAAGTTAAAACTCTCTTTTGCTTCCCTCCGAGCACCTTGCTTGTACGCCAAGTTGCCTGCTCGAATGCCTACCCCAATGTACGCATGCACACGCTCTCAAACAGCAAGTGCACATCATTTCATCACAAATATAGTACTTGCTCGGAAAGGACTGTAAAACAGCCTTTTGGCTTTTTAGCAGTGTTTAAAAAAAGCTTGAGGCAAAGCCACAGTCGGTAGAGGCCAGGGCAAAGCGTGAGTCTTCCTTAACAAAACAGGGAACTGGGCTCCCGGCTGCATTCAGTGGTTGCCCTGGGAACACCGGTGTAATTAAAGGCAGAACTTCAGGGAGCTACTGGGGTCCATCCTGTACTGTTAGTCTGCACTATTATCTGTGGTACAAGCCTAATGCCTAGTCCCAGAGCTCACACGGACTGCATTTTCATCTGTGCATGCGTAAAGCAAAGTTCTTACCAAAGAGATAAAGTGGCATTTTGTTTCTGTATGCTACAGGGATTTCTTCCCCTGCCTCCCCAAAGTCGAAAATGCAACCAAACTAACAAGGTACTCCAGATCTTACCATCGCTTACAAAAAAAAAAAAAAAAAAAAAAAAAAAAAAAAAAAAAAAAAAAAAAAAAAAAAAAAAAAAA
>JAVJGJ010000014.1:119060459-119085385 GCA_035590215.1 Microhierax caerulescens
GGGGAAGGGGTTCCTCGGGTGGCTCTGCTTGGGCACGGCCTTGGCTTTGCCCGTTAAACTGTCCTGATCCCAACCCGAGAGTTTTCTCATTTACCCTTCCCGTTCTGTCCTCATCCCACCTGGGGAGGGCAGCGAGGGGCTGGGGGGGCTGAGCTGCCGGCTGGGGTTAAACCACATTATATAGATTCAGACGGTGTATGGGATGTGTCTTCTTGCTCTGTTACTCTAGAGCACAATACTACCAAGGCAGAGAGGTGGCTGAAGAAAAAGCTAAGGTTTTATTTTATTTTTTTCTCAGGGTGACCTTCCTTCATCATCTACTTAAAATTGTTGTTCTCTGAAGCAAAATTGCACCTCAGACCCCAGAAATCACCAAAGACCCTACAGGAGGGACTCCTCTCACATACACCCCAGGAAGCAAAAACTCATTAAATTTTTTGGCCTTCATCTGAGGCAAGACTGACGCTGAGCCCAGAGCGATGCTCCAGCCCAGCCTGCCTCCAGGGCAGCACGCCTGTGCCCCCCTCCCCTTTCCGTGGTGTAACTGAGGCTGCGATCCCTCTCACACTGCGCTCCGGGTTGCTATAGAAGTTCGGGAATATTTACAGTGTGCGAGATGAACTGCACAGCTCAGAGCAGTATTTGCAAGGTGATTTATAAAGCAAGTACCGAATTAAGCTACTGCTTAACACAGCATCCCCTCTAGGAACTTTACATAGAGCGATTTGATTGGGATTCATATTCTGCCAGTTTATCTGTAGGGTCCACAAAGAAATGCGATGTAGATACTTTTACCTCTCGACTTATATGCTCCGTTAGTAAATAATTTCTTCTTGGTACAGAAGTATAAGGAGAAAATATTTCCTGCATACAGAAGACTGTCAGAATTAATTTTCCTTGCCATTGAAAGAAAAATTTTGTTGCAAGAATTTCCCATACATTTCCTGTTTGGCTTTGAAATGTTCTTCCATAAACAAACTTTTCATCAGGCACCCTTTTCAATATATGCTAGCTCTTCATGTGGTCTCACTTGAAGCCCTGCATTGATTTCAGTGCTCTCTTTGCATACCAAGTAGCGCAGGGAGGAGACAAAGAGCGCGTTCTGCATGTATTACCACATCATGTGAGAAAGGTATGGAATTAATGTGGGGAAGACTTGAGCAAAGGTTTCCATTTTGAAACCCTACTGCACATACAAGGACAGGCTCTCAGCATTTCAAGGAGGCCTCCAATGGAATACTGGGCTACAACTGGGAGATCTATGCACAGCGCCTGCCTGTAGTCTGAACTACCTAAAGATACTGGATAAAAAAGATAAACTTCTCCTGGTATAGTGAGAATAGATTATTTTTTTTTCTATGCAACATTCAAAAGGTGATTTTCCCTGTATTTGCAACGTGTCTGTAGCACAAGAAAAGGCTACAAAAAACCCCCCTAAATACATAAAATGCTAAACTTCTAAAACCTTTAACTCACTGGAAGGTTTGCAAACCTATTTCCCCAGAATGTTTTAGCAGAAAAGAAAGCATCACCAAGAGGAAGCCCCACAGCCCTACTCCACGCTGGGGATTACGTGTGGAAATAATTTTAGCAAGGGACAAAGGAAAGGGGCCGTGGGCTGAACCAGCCGCCTGCTGAGGGAAGGAGCGCCCATCCTCCGCTGCCAGTCGCCCTCCTTGCCCGCTAAGGGTGTGCTGCTCCAGCACTATTAGCAGTTGTAAACAAGGTTTTCGCTCCCGCTCGCTCCCTTTTCCTTCCTGGCCCTGAACCTCGCTCATCTGGTCCTGGGCCAGCTCCCTCAAGGAACAGAGCTGGCAGAACATTAACAACCTAGTGTCAAAAACCCCAGAAGCCGCGACACAGATCGTGTTGGGTCGCTCCCGGTGCTGAGGGGCAGATCACGGCCGCCGTGAGCACTCGGTTCTGCCCGCTTCCCACCGGGACCCTGCGCACGGAGCTGCACCTGCCCTGAGGGGCCAGGGCTCCGCTGCTCCCCGTGCCCGGCGGGTAACACAGCACCTCTTTCCTTCCCCCTCAATTTGCTTTACAAATAATTTCCCTAAACATTACGGGTAAGTTGGATGCTTTGATGTTAACTTCCAGCGTTCTGAGACTCTCATAATTTACATTCATCTTGGAAAAAAAAAAGAGCTTGGTCTTGAGCCAGAGTACTTTGTTGCAAATATATTTAAGGGCTATAATGTGTGCTATAATGTGCTAATGAATTTTCATACCAGCAAGAAGCTTTCCCTACCTAGACACTGAAAGGAACCAGTGTAATTATAACGCTCAATAAAATCTGTTTGGGAAAAAAACCACTACAGTCAAAATGTAACAAATAAAATAGTTTCACATTATTATATTGTTTCTTGTTGTGTTTTTGTGGTTGTTTGGTTTTAGGGTTTTTTTTTGTTTTGTTTTGTTGTTTTTGTTTTTTTTTTAATGAAAATAATATAAAGCCAAAAGCTAAAGTGCCAAGACCAGATGTCAGGAAGTGAAAAGCCGTGACTCGGAACGAAGGCTTTTTCAGTGTAACAGCATAGACAGGGATATTCATCCATATGTGAAAAGGTAAGCAATAAAACATAAGAGGGAGGTAAAAACAGGAATTGATAGGCATCAATAAATATTATTTGAAGGACAAAAAACATCATGGAGGCATAATAAAAAATCTGAAGATCTAAACCCAAAAATATAAAGTACACGAGAAGGAGAAAGCACTAAAAATTACTGAGTTATGCTGGAAAATTAATATAAAGTTAGCAACTGAGAGATGAAAGAGGACATTATGAAGCATCTGTGAGTTTTATAACTTTTTGAGAGGAGTCCTCACAAGAAAACACATCACAGAAGATACGGCATGGCCCGGGCACTGCAGAACTGCTCCCCGCCACCGCGCCTCACTCAGGCAGAAGCTTTATCGCAGACGGAGGTGGGATGTAAGAGAAACAAACCAAAGCAACGTGAACCCTAAGGGGAGCAAAGCAGCAAGGTACTAGATTGTACCTATGAGTTCTGAGTAGGTGCACCAGCTGCCAACCCTGGAAAGACTTCTGTCAAGAAAACACATGCTTCTCTTGTGTAGTAAAGCTCTTCTGACATGCAGACAAAATAGCAGAGAAAGAAAAACTGGTTGTTATAAATACCTTGGAGCTGAGGAAGACATTCTTTAGAGTAACTATTTATGAAAGTACAAGAGACATGCAATCCACTTGGAGCAAAATAAAAGGGTCAGTTATACCACAGCATTCTACCAGCAAGCTACCTTTGATACTGGGCAGCTAGTGGCAGCAGCACAGAGCTCTCTTCAGATCTTACATACCCTGATCTTGGCAAAGAGAAGGGACAGGCAGAAAGCAGCAAATGACCTTATTAAATACAAATTATTCATTAAATGGGATAGTGTAATTATTCGTGTACAGGTATATTCTGCATGTGTTGTACCCTTTCCAAGAAAAAAAATAATCAAAACCAAGCATACAAACACAAAGTCTCTTTTGATGTGCAGTATAACTACTGTGCAAGCCTTTAAATTTCGTTATCCATCATGTCCCTCTGAATGTGTAAACTCTTAAAGGTATTTATGCTACTCGGAAGACTAGGGACCATCGGTGCTTTTAGGGGAAAGCTGATCCCTGAGTCCCCTTGCACAGCCCGCAGTGGTACGGCAAAGTCTGAAGGAGTTCCTGCTCTTGTCTTCTCCCATAAAGACATTAAAAGCAACCACTGAAAAGCAGCCATTGCTTCAATGGTTCAACCAGTTCAATGGCTGATTTGAAATTGTTGCTGATAAAAGTGTGAGTAAATACTCCTGGTATCCAGCTAAAGCCACTTTACTGCACTCTGCAGCTCTCGTGATTCTGGGTAAAGTTAAAAGAAGCAGCCCCTCCGATGTGCACATAAGGAATCCCTAAGGCTCCTCCCTAGGCTCCGTACGCATCAACCTCGCTGAGATAAGATGAAAGGGTATTAGACAAACGTGAATTTGACTGTGAAGAATGACCTTCAGTGATAGCACTGTGGGCCAGCTTGTGTGTTTGGATATGTTCTACGGCACAGCTGGAGGAGAGTAATTCGCCACATACGTTCACAAGTGTAACATAAAATACCAGAGTTTTCACTGTACGCGACAGTGCAATAATACCGTATCCTATACAAAGGTTGCATAAAGTGAATCTGTCTCTAAGCCAGTGAATCCAGAAAGTTAAAGTTTTCAAGCAGAAATACATTAGAAAACCCCAAAATGACCCACCAGTGCTTCAAACCAACCCCACCGCCCCGTTCTGCCGTAGGTTGACTGGACTGATCTGCCCAAGCGAGGCAGAGAGGGACCATCCCAGAGGGTCCAAGCCAGGCCTGTACCTTGACCAGCAGTGCAAAGTGCAGCGACTCACAGTGCACGGTGATGGTGGTCGAGTCCATCATGCTTCTGTCAGTCAGAGAGCACTTGTATTCCCCTGTCGCGTTTCGCCTCACGTCTGTCATTACGTAGGTATCTGAGCTTCTTATACCTTCTGTTTCTCCCTGCAGATAGAAAACAAAACATTTATTGCATACGGGCCTGCTGAAAACGTTAGGTTTTGATGAGATTTTTTTTTTTATTATTTATTACTATAAGGATGGTAAAGTACTCCAAAATAGGTATAGACACAGCATCACCTAAGTGTAATTACCTATTAATAGCACTAAGATTTATTTCCCGCATAACACCATAGTTTTAAAACCACCTACAATTACTCCTTTAACTGAATGACTCACTTGTTTGAAGACCGTATTAAAATAGAAAATTTGAAAGTTTAGCGGGGAAAAAGAAAGGGAGAGAAAACAAAAGACTGAAACAGTCTACGAACAAGAGCGTTGCAGCAAAACAAATCTTGTTTCTGAATTTGCACCTGGAACGATGTATTCAGTTTAGGAACAACCATGACATGACGTGTGCTGCATTACACATCTCTGAACAGCACCAGCAAACCTTGCTCTGTCCGCAGCATGGTATGGAGCCTGTCAGGGTACAGGCTATCGTATACGCAGTTATCCATGGAAACTGGTGTGCTGAATTAGCCGCCCAGCGTTGCTTTCTGGCTGCCCAGTTCCCCAGCTTCCCTGGGGTTACAACCAACTTACTCAGATCAGCTTTGAAGCAAGCACAGAAGGAAACCCTAGTTGGTATCTCTGAATCCAGCAAGAGATTGATGATACCCACGAGCCTTACAAAGAAATCACTAATTCCAGCTCTCCTTGAGAGAAAGGACCAGTATCAGGAAGCAGGGAGACTGGAGATAAGACAAACCCGGGTGTTTAGCTGGCTTGCTGTGATAGCAGAGCAGGGGCAGACACCATAGACTTTTTCCCTGGCATCTAGTGCGTTCCTAGGATGACTCGCTGAATCTAAATGGCTGTTCCGAGATAAGAGGACTTCAGCTCCCAGTTTCTCTGGCTGCTTCTTCAGCAGTTCAGACATGCCAGGAGCCGCCCAAAGTAGATGAGGATTACGTTCAAAGGGCAACATGCAGTTTTTGAAATACCTGAAAGCATGCCACTGCTTTTGGCCTCTCTCAAGATCCGCTCTGCTCACTACTGCAGCAGGAACAAATAAAACGGGATATGATATAGAAGAGACAAGCAGGACTAGGAATCTTAGACTATAAAGCCACATCTGTCTGTGGATTTCACCAGCACTAAGAAGATTAATGGTACCCAAGGCTTTATTTTTCTCAATCTGCATCCTATGTGTTTGACAGATTTGTTCTACGCTTTCTCCTGTACTGTCACACTTGTTCTTTTTTGTGTTGTTATGCTGTTAAACAATTAATTAACTAAAAAAAAGAAATTGCACAAAAAGATTCATCTGTGAAGTCAAGAAAATGGCTGCATTAATTTCCTGTACTTTCACTGCTAGATCTTTGCCTGTTATGACAACATATGAGATGGCTTTATTCAAGACGCTAAACTGTTTTAGTCAAAACCGCTTCCTATCAAAATACCTGATGATGGGAAACGAAGCCTGGCAATTTTTAGTAGGTCCTAACCCCAGAAAACTTGAGGTGGGGTGGGGGAAAGGAGAGTTTCTTTTTCAAAACGTTTTGCCAGCTCAGGTGAGGCGCCCTCAGTCTGACATGATGGCTGATGTCTGCCCTCAGGTTTAGTCCTGTCGAACCACCTCCTTCATCTGTTACAAAACCACGGCTACGCTGACGTGTAGCAATGTCTGCGGGAAGGGACGACACAGAATATTTCACCGTGCAGTGACAGCAAGGCAGGCCTTACCGGAATGTAGAACAGGAACTCCTGGGGAGGAGGGTTGCCGTTGCCCAAGCACTTCAGAGTGATGTTATCGCCTTCTTTAATGGTACTGCTTTGTGGCAGCACTTGAATGGTCACCTTCTCTGTTGGATCTGTGAAAATAACGTACACGTTCAATAGCTTCTGCGGAAACCCCATACAGCAACACTAGGCGTGTGTATGCGTGGCTGAAGAGTGAGTGATGTTATCACCATCAAGCAGCTGGAGGTATTCGCATGTGCAGATCTTTTATTAAAAGAACTGAAGTTCATCACACTTTCTACATTTTTTTCCATGAAGTAAGTGCAAAGAATCCATATAGTATAAAATTCATTCTTCTTCACCAAAATACCTGTA
Organism: Microhierax caerulescens; assembly: GCA_035590215.1. Lineage (NCBI taxonomy): Eukaryota > Metazoa > Chordata > Aves > Falconiformes > Falconidae > Microhierax > Microhierax caerulescens. Next base: position 119,067,099 of record JAVJGJ010000014.1, read on the forward strand.
GCTGAAACAGCAATGAGTACAACCACGTCATGTGCTTAAAAAAACCCAACCCGAACAGTATGAAGACTTTCATGGTGCGATTTCATTATGACGGATTAACTCGTCCTCTGCAAAGCTCAGTGTTTGGAGGACTGCAGCAATCAGAAAAATAACTGAAGCTGTCAACACTTTGCATTAGTACTAGATAATAGCCGCCCTGCATTAAAAAGAAAGAAATACGAACTAAGCGACTACGCTCAGCCTATTCTATATGCTGATCACTACAGGCTTTCAGAAAGATGAATTTGGTGAACATAATGGGACCCTTAACATAGTCAACAGAACTGTAAATGTAACATACTTCTGTCATGTTCAGTGAAGTTGAACTATAACTTATATTTTATTTGGTAATTCTTTTTTAAGGCGAAGACAGAGTGTACTTTAATAGATGCTATTCTTTCTAAGTAGAAGCCTAAATATAATTTTTCAAAACCAAAGTGAAATGAACAAAATTAAAGGAAACAATATGGGCAGATAACTCTCACTGTTTTAATTTCAATAAATAAATAAAATTCCATCAAAGACGCCAGTCTTGCATTAAGACACAGTACAGTGCACCTTATTAAACACTAAAAAAATCTACACGGCCGAGAAACCCTTGCCCGACAGTTGATTTTGTGTGTTTAGCGAAGCGTGTGCTCTACAGCCCTTCCAACCCTCAAGGCATTCATCATCTCTGTCTTCTTCTACAAGATTTCTCAATCACAAGAGCTGCATTCTGCTGTGGCCTCTCAGTGCTGAGAGCCCTAACACAGCACCTCGCTCCTCCTCATCGGGAGGGCTTCAACGAGCCCCCTCCTCCCTCCCAGATGCACCAGCCTCGGCTCCCTCCCACCTCCAAACAGCTCCCGTCTCGGTAGCTTCAGAGCTGAAGCACAACTTTGCTGGCTTAGGAAAGGGAAGCCCAGCATCGCTGCTGGTGTGGGATGCCACGGATGCGATGAAGCAGCTGGCCGGGAAGCGCACGCATGCGCCTTGGCTGCTGCTGCGCCAAAGAACATTTTCAGGGGCTATGTGAGAGCGAGCCTACTGCAGAAACTCATCTCCCCTTCTCTCGAGTTTATATGAAGATGACCAAATGCAAAAAAGTGATCATAAAGGGTGTCTAGATATACCCTGGCATTGCTTAGGCTTTGTCTCAAGGCTGAAGAGGGATGAATTATAACGAGGAAGCCTTTAGGACTTTCACTTGGAACAGGTTTTCCCACAGAGATGAACAGAACTGGATTAAAAATGGACACAGTTAAACAAGAATGACGCTCCTGCAAACCCCCAGTCTCAAGCCAGAATACCTTACCCTTCTATCTACTGCAATCAACCAGGAGAAAATTTTTAGTATCATTCTCTAAACTGTGTGTGTGCGTGTAATAAAATCCACAGCAGTAAATAGCAAAAGACTAATTAAATTGTTCTCCAAGGCGAAGAGGTCACCCTTCTGAGGAAGACACGACCTGATGAAGACACAGAGTCCAGCGCAAGGCTGCGCGCTGCTCGGCGTGCGGAATGCGCGCCCCTGCCATTGCCAACACGGGGGAGCAGCCTGGAGAAGTGTATCTTCCCTCTCAGGGGCACACATCCCTGGCTCGGCCCATCTGACCCTCGGTCAGCCCGAGGTTCTGCTTTCTGTAAGAGCACAATCCTGGCAGCCAGCACCAGGCTGTTACTCAGCACACCTGCTATCCCAGACCCAGCCACGACCGCGTCGTTTCACGGAAAACACCGCTGCTGGCGGCAGCACGAGTGCAAACTGGTTTTGACTCTAACCTGTTACGTAAAGAAGTTTATCCATGGCAAGCCAGACACTTCACAACAGGGCGCGACTGGGAATTCTGCCTGACAAACATGACCTGGGAACACCGATCCATGCTGAGCAGAACCTGGTGTAACAGGTTCAGGTAACTTAGATACCTGAGATCTACCTAGCTGCCCAGCTCCAAGCATCCTCCTGTATCACTCATGCTCCTCTTGGTAGTCTGCTTGCTACAGCTGCAACCCAGAGCTGGTAACTACCGCTAGCTGAGCTACAGTTATCCAGTTCCAACTAGCATCCAGCTCTTCTCATACTAGGTTACAGCAGCTGGCTGCTTCCACAATGTCAGCTAGCTATTAAACACCTCAGTACTACAGACTGCACCAACCCAGAGCTGACCCCCCCACACCAAACAGTCAAACTGAATAGGTGTATCTTCAAAAAACACCTTGTGTAGGCATCGTTTTAAGCATGCGCTCCCCATTTCTTTAAGATAAATGGGCAAGTTACAAAGAATGAACAGCAGGTCTTCTTTATGATTTCTTTCTACTTGCTTCAGAGATACAAAACAATAGTTTTGACAGACAATCTGAAAAAAAGGCAGAAAACCTTCCATTTCTTAGAGTTGGAGTCTGTTTTTTTTTTCATCTGCATTACATTTGACTCATTAAAAAAGATCACATTTATTAAGAAAGAAACTAATTAGGACCACTCAACTAAATTAAAAACCAAAACCAAATCAGACATGTCGTTATCATCAACTAGCATCAATCACGAAATTCATCTGTCGAAGCTCTGGATGTCTGCTAATAAAGAGTTTCGCAAATTCATTTGGAGACGCATTTGAGCAGAGTAAGGAATTGAAGTTACAGCAAATGAAAATACTCAGAAGGGAAATTGGGTAAGCGCTTACTCGACAGGCAAAGTTCACACTGGAGGCGTCTTCAGCACTGAGGGTGTGCCGGCCCCCGACCGCTGCCGCAGCAGCAGCACAAGGATACTGCCCATCTCTGGAGGAAGAACGCTCTTAATTACATTGTCTGTTATTAGACCAGGCTTAAAAGAAGCGGTCTAGCAATCATTAAGTCTTTAACACGGAGCGCACACGCTATCTGGTGCGATTCTGCGGTGCTGCGCAACCTTCTTTTTCCCTCACACTGGGCAGTCCACCACCGCAGGTGCACGTAGCACGTGCATCACAGAAATCTGCAAGAGCCACATCCTCAACAGGTGAAGAAGCCGAATGCGTGAAATGAGGACAGCAAAGCATCTCTCAGCAAGTAATAGCAAAAAATGGTTTCTGGTCATTACACTTCTTCCCTGTGTGCATCTGCCATACACAGCAGGAGTTATTCATGGCCATGGGGCTCCACAGATGACAGAAAAAAAGAAAAAAAAAAACCCAAACCAGTAGTGAAATCTGGTAACCAACTTTAAAACTGAAAAAATAAAAAAAACGCCTCTAGCTTTCAAGTCCGCAGGCTTGAAATCTGTATGCTATTTCCAAGGATAATGGTTGCTGTCCCAAAGGTTTTCTTCCCCATTAGTAGTGCCAGTTGTCATTCTGGAGAAACAGCTGGTGAAAAGAAGACCTCCATTTAGTCCAGCTTCTCCAGGTGAAACCAAGGAGCAGCTGCTCCAAGGTTTGATTTCACCTGACCAAGGTCAAAACCGATCCCCTGCTCTGCAGCCCAACAAACGTTACCTGTGAAGAAACAACTGGGCACCTAGGCAGGGCATACCCTGCCACTTCAAGCCTGGGGATTTCATTTTCAAGCCCATGGGGCACATGTGCTAGCTGGAGAAATCCATTGCCTTAGCAATCTTCTTTGTTCCCAGCGGCATTACAGTTGTCACACCATGTCTATTCAAACCCCATTAGATGCCCGACTGCGTACTTGGAGCCTGTCGCTCCCCAAACAGAGATTCTTCTGTTGTAAGCTGAGGTGATACCTGAAGTGTGCAGAACGGAACACGGGGCTGGCCATACTGCCTCTCTCCTCCTGTGACCTTCTGCCTCCTACAGTCCTTCACAAGCATCATTGCACAGGACTTTGAAATGCTTCTTCCCCCCTTTCTCCCTGCTACCACCCCCTTCCCCCTTTCCCTGCCAACTGCCTGTTGTGGCCACTCAAAGGAGAATTACCATTTTCACATGGGTCAGTAGCACAGTAAGGAAGTTCCTTTAAGTCTTAGGCCAGTTGGAAGGAATTATTTATAGAAACACGCTGCTTAAAAGTCTACCATATTCCAGTGATACATTTTAAATGTAAAAATCTGCACCTTACGGCTGTAGAGAAGGTGCTGTGCTCTGTGCAAGGTAGCCTGCCAGCGTTAGCTTTTGGTGCTGACTCGGGAAAAAATAAAAACATTTGAGTGCACTGAAACCTGCGATGTGTGCTTATTGCATGTTTCAGGGGGGACAGGGAGTCACCTTGGTCAACCACTCTAACTTCTGTTTGAGTTTTGAAAAGCCCCTTGCACTGCAACTTTTTGTGGTTACCCCCTTCCCCTTGCCAACGCAATCTCAACATTCAGTGTTCGACTGTTAGAAAGGAAGAAAACGCAGGTAAATCTGAAGATTTCAATTTATAATTACACAGACAATGTACTCGGACCATCTTGCTGCAAATGAGCTCTGAAGAAACTAGCTTGGCAGCCAAGCAGCAATGTCTGTAATTTTGCAGACTGTCTCCGATTTTGGTTTTCCCTCCGTGGCAGACCTCGTACAGCAATAGATGCTTTTAAATAACTTACAGTGAACGTCGAAGACAACTGGTTCAGACTGTATTGTCTTCTGGCCTGACGGTCCGTAATACGTCACAACGCAAGAAAACTTGGCATTTGCATCTTCCTTTGTGGGCATGTACTGAAGAGATGATGTCATGGTGAAGAGCCCAGTTGTTTTGTCCACAATCTTTTGCAAATTTATGACCACAACTGAAAAGGAAATACAGGTTCAGTGTCACGCAGGCAGAATTTGCAATCTTTTTCCAACACTTTGTTGCCTGCTCTGCATTTGTTATCAGGCTGCAAACATGCAAGCAACATGACAAATTACCCAAGAGACTGCACAAAGTTTTCCTTTAGTATTGCCACCGACATATACCAGCAACGTTTTAGCAACAACATACCCCTAACATACTGTACATTTTTAATCAACTCAAAACAAAAAACTAATTGCAAACTGGTGGTTTTTTAAATACAAATCACAGCTTAATTTGTAAGACAGAAAGAAGGCCTCAAAGATGCTAGCAAACACAAATTGTGCGATTGTATTTACGACTTAATTTTGTAAGCATTCTCTGTTTTATAGACGGTAAAATACCGTGGTCTGATCAGCCTGTCAAAAACAAAGTTGAAAGGGAGGGAAAAAAAATGTTCTTCTTAAATACCCTGGCGAAAATATACCTGTATAAGGAGATGATGAATACGTGGTCCACCACACAATACCGGACAGGTATGAAAGTGAGACAGCTAACACATAAGCAGAAGCTGGAAATCGGATACGGGTTTCCACTAGCTACACAGGCTCCAGAACAGCTTTCCCCTAGCGCTGCCAAAGGCACCCCTCCTCCCCGTGATGTGGTTGCAAAGCTGGAACTGAAAGAGCTGATATGGCATAGCTTGGGTGCTCCTCAAGGCCCTGAACTTTCCTTCCAGTTTCACCTTTCCGTACGAGTAGTTTCCTCAACGGAACAACACATGTGAGCAAAGCAGAGCAGCCCCTCTGAACACAGCTCTTCGGGCGCACCCCTGCCTGTGCCTTCAGCGACACTGGCCGCTACTGAAACGTACCTTCATCCACGGGCTGCAGAACTCTCCCATTTTTGTACCACGTAACGTTGCCTTCGGGGTAACTGTCTCTCGCAACGCACTCCCCGAGCTGCAAAACAGACAGGGGTTAGTTGCTCTTTTTCTCCACTATGTTCTAATATAATTCGATTTTCGATTATGCGGCTTTGGGTAAAAATTGCCAGAAAGTTCAAACGTTTAACCCCAATCGTTTCTCTTACATAGGACAGATCCCACCGGCGAGGCTCAGGCACGCTTCGGGAGAGGGTTCAGCGGTGGCTCCAAGCCCAGACGTTTGCAGGGCCGGGCAGAGCTGACACAGCAGCGATGAGGGAGCTGCTGCGCTCAGCCCGGCCACCGCCACAGCCGCGCAGAGGCAGGTGGGCACGCAGCACACGCACCCCCCGAGCCTCAGCCCGCCGCCTCTCCGTCTTGGCTGTGAACTTCAGGCAACCATCAGGCACAGAACTCGGGAGGAGAATGCTGCTCTTACCATTTGTAGCTTCTCTGTTTCTAAGAAGTCTGCTTGATGTAAGATTTCTGGTTGAGAGGGTTGTTCTAAAACACAAACAGGATAAAAGTACTAGTGAGAGGAGCACAGACAAAAGCAGAAAGTTACTACAGGATAGATAGACCTTGAGACTAAATGGTACCATCTGGCCTGGCACAGTCTTACCTACGCTTTGCCACTAAGAGAAGAAAAAGCGAGATACTTCTACCTGAATATTAGCACATAGATTGAAAAGGAAAAGCCATCACCTTAAAATGTGTCGCACCTCCTGTCACGAGTTCCATGCATTCTGACAATATGTATTTTAGCCAGTCAGACTAGTTCAGCAGCTGGGAGGAGAGAACCTGACCTGATCTCTCTGATTCATGTGATACACGTGCTGGAGGAGGAACCAGTGGTGCAGCAACTATAGCAACAGAGAAGCGGCTCTACTGTGGGTAGCACTGTGGCTGAGCTGCCACATACAAAGGAACAAATTCAACCTTATCACTCTTCTAATGTTTATTTTTCCTGACTGGGATTGTTACATTTCAGAAATTCAGATGATAAGAGATAAGTGTAATTACTACAACTGATTCTGAGTTAGTTATGACTCTCTTAAAAAAAAAAACCAAAAAAACCCACAACTTTTTCTTCAGTGTCAGTATGTCTTCTTGTTTACATTTATTATGGTAGATAGACCTCTTAGCTTGCCAAAGTGGAGGATCTATCAGCGTTTCCATCATAAAAGGCTACTTTCTAGAAACTATATAACTTGTCTGTTAGAATAGTTTGGCCTGAAGCCCGGAATGCAAATCTTCATCTCCAAAAAGAGACAGTTTTCCCCACACTTTTAAAAGAAGAGCGGAATGGGGGGGAGAATCGATGTTGATACAGCCGAAGAAGCCTCTCCACCCTAGCTATACTGCTTTAAGTAAGTGTACTTTATACTTTTACAGACTGAAACATCCTTCACCATGCCAGCTTACAGGACCTTTTTCCCAAACCAAGCTCCTTATGAAATAATGTACCGGGATGTCGGTAGCCCCAGCCCAAGGCCAACTTCACGCTATCTGGCCAAGATCTCCGCACCCTGCTGCAGTTAGTAGCGCGCAGATGCACCACGGCAGCTGTGGCAGAGGTGCAAGCCTCCCGTTTCCACCAGAATCCGTCGCTCTGTGCGCCTCTGCAGGTATCTGCACCTGTCGGCATCTGTGTGAACGCACAGATATTCTCCGCTTGGAAGATTACGCCAGGATGCAGCAAGAACAGCTCAAAAGGGAAACGAAAGGCAACAAAAGCTATTCATTTGACATCTGCAAACAACTTTGCTTGTGGCAAAAATCAAAAACAAACAGAAGAAATAGCCAAAGCTATACACCAAAACCATTGCAATTTCTTCAAAGGGCTAATGAAGAGTATTTGTTTTTTTAAAGATACGTGCATTAGTATTTGTCCTTTGTTAGTTTTAAAGGAAAAAGGGTAACCTATTTTCTGTAAGAACCTGTCCAGAGCAAAACATTTCATGTCAATCCAAGCAAATGTGGGTTTACAAGACCATTAACAGGCTCCTCTGGTTCAGATCTTTGGGTCGCATAAACAGGCACAGTTGGCTGCCTCTCACACTCACCTGCTGATTGAAACCACAAACCACACCACCATCCCCCACCCACACACACCCCCTCCCCACTTTGCTTCCTTTCCCTCCCTTCATCTTCCCCAGGACTGCCTTGAGAACACAGACTTTTTGGTGCTGGGGAACCCCTGCAGGGCTGCAACCAACGGGAGGACCCCCAGCTCCACGGTCCCTGTGTGTTTTGCATGCTGTGGTGACCATGCCGCAGCTGGGAGCCCACCACCTGCCCCCTCAGAGCCGCTCCGAAGGGAACCGCCTGCTGCCAGACCCCCCCCCGGCCACAGCAGGGGCTCCAAGGTAATTCACTACAAAAGACGTATCTGGCATTTATTAGCTCTGCGAGAAGAAATGGTAAACTTGGCAGCAGCAGAGCTCACTTTGGTGGGTTTGCAACTTCAGCACACTGCTTGTCTCTCAGCTCAGGGCTTGCCAAAGTACTTTGCAACTCGATACAGGCTCCACAATTCAGAGGGAAAGAGCTCACTGCCTGCAAAAGCCAGGCATCGGTGGAGCTGGACCGCAGCTCCTGTCCGCTGGGCTGCTCCACGCTGGAAACTGGCCATTGATTTTCAGCAAAAAGATGCTGACAGGATCCATCTGGAAAGCTGGTAGAGCTTGTTTGAGTGGTCCGGTGAGTGAGACTAGCAGGTGGTACCTGTGCAATGAGCCATTGCAGCTCTTTAGTTCTGACTTAATCAGGTAGCGCAGCTGAGGACGTGGCAAGCACCAGCGAAACAGAGCCTCCCTCGCCACTTCGGGGATGCAGCTGAGTTTCAGGGGCGCAAGACTTTGGTTTATGAGGGTTCACACCTGCTGCAGCCCAGCTCTGTACCTGCGCTTCAACAAGTTAGAAACTCCACAGGTTAAATAAACAAAGCTCGCAGGCTGCTCTGAACTTCTTTGTAATTAGAGCAAGCAAAAAAAAAAAAAAAACCCCAAGAAAAAACCAAAAAGCAGGCTCAAGGAAGTTAAATGCGAAGAAACGTTCAGAAAACCCTACGGAATGTGAATTCAAGATGAAGAACTGCAAAGGTAACCTCTTCTTGCAGTGCTCGGCTGGCCTGCAAGGAGCAGCTGGGGGAGCTGGGGGTGCTCAGCCCAGGGAAAAGGGGGCTCAGGGGGGACCTTCTCGCTCCCTACAGCCACCTGACAGGAGGTGGTGGTGAGGGGGAGGTTGGTCTCTTCTACCAAGTAAAGAAGCAACAGGACAAAAGGAACCAGCCTCAACTTGCACCAGGGGAGGTTTATACTGGATATTAGGAAAAACGTCTTCGCTGAAAGGGTGGTCAGGCACTGGCACAGGCTGCCCAGCGAGGTGGCGGAGTCACTGTCCCCACCGCGCAGCTGTGGCACTCAGGGAAAGGGTTCAGTGGTGGCCTTGGCAGCGCTGGGTTAATGGCTGGACTCAATGGTCTTAAAGGTCTTTTCCAATTAAAACGATTCTATGATATTGCATGTGTGGCATCCTTCGCTTTTATCTTCCTCAGTAAACAGAAGCTTTCTCTATTAGTATTAATGCATAAAATAAAACATACAAGCTGTGCTCCATGGCTGAGTTAGCATTGTGTTAATATTTAGTACAGTACACAGTAATTCAAGCAGTTAGCATTTCATTTCACCATATACCACTGTCTCATCTACATATTTACTGCTGTGCAATAAGTAAACATGATAATTCTTTATCATTTCCTCCGAAGCACTGTGTTTACTATGCGTGCTCCCAGCACACTCCTCCCTGTTGTCACTAATTCAATTGTTCTTGCAGACAAATTGAAAGTGAAAAGAGGGAAAGGAATTACTGTTGACTCCTAATCTAGCTTCAAACTCATTTCTGCCACTGACAGACTCCTGCCGTGACACCACCGATGGCTCCCTGACACCTTCTCCCCGGGAGACGCGTAAGGCTGCCCTTCCGAAGCGTGCAGCCAGGTTTTCCAAGCACAAATGTGGTTTCTGAAAACACCCAACCCTGCAGTCAGCGCGTTCCCACCACAAAGGCTTACTTTGACCGTGTAAACCTGCATCTGAAGAGTGACAAAGGGCAAAAAAAACCCAAAAAACCCAAACAAAAAACCCATATAAACCAATCAAGTTGAAGATGACAGCCACTGCCATCACTGGGCAGCATCAGCGCTAGCCAAGGGCTGAGGGCCACCTCGGTGAGGGGCTGCATCTCTGCTCGGGAGCAGCCAGGTTTGTCCATAGCGATAGCAAACACCAATAAACTTTGCTGCAGATTGCTGTTCCTCCTGGTGGTTCAAGCAGGGGACAACATCAACATTTGGTGCTGGCAACTGGTCTGCCAGCCCCTCGCTGCCTCCCTCCCCATTCATACCGCTGCATACTGGCTGCTCGGGGATGCTTTAAACCTCTCCCCGATGTAATCCTGCAGCCCGCACACAGTTAATGCTTCCCTCCTGCAGAAAAATTCGCTCGGAGAACAAATGGAAAATAATCAGTGCTAATTTTACATTTTTCATTTCCAAGGCCAAATGACATCACATAAGTGAGTCATTATCAAAGCCTAAAATTCTCTTTGAGCCAGCACTTATCATGAATAAACTGCAAGTGCAGGCAGTCCTGTTACACAAATGCCACCAGTAGATTACATTTTTGAAAGCCGCAGAAATTGCTAGTCTTAGTAATTTACTCAGCCAAACTTACTTTCTTGGCTTTAATCTTTCCCTTAAACAAAAGTTTCTGTAATTTACAATTCTGATGCTGATGAATGTTAACAGTAATAACAACTGGATTTACTTACTGAAGACTTTGACTATCGTTGGCTCTTCGGAAACATCATCTTCTGTAACTAGCATACACACAAATCTCTTTTCATCGCTGATCCGTGCATTCTTGATGGATAATGTATAGTTTTCTGAGAGACTCAACCTGTCTTTGTAGTCTGGTACATCGTCATACTGTACATTTTTTTTTGTTGATGATCTGAAGGCAATAAATACTGGAGACCCATTTGGCATTTCCTACAACAAAAGGATAAACACCTCTGTTTTGCATAAACATTCATTTACAAGTTCCTGAAGATCTGCAATTGGCACGAGCCCACAATTAAAACAAAATCTGAAAACTACATCAGATGGGTTTTTTTCCTAATTAATTTCTGCCGCACAAACAAGAAATACAGTTTAATACGAGAGCTAGTTTAAGACTGCTGTGGCACATATTGAGAACATCATCAACAGAAATAATTTCAATCCTTTGGCTCAATCTCAGCATAGCACAGGGCTTTCTCTGATGAAGGCTGGTAGTTCTGGCACCACTTGCCTCTGTCTTTATGAAAATGTATTTGAAACAGAAGCATCCGTGAGCTAGGCTCAAAAGCCTCAGTTCCCTATTTTTTCCCCTGATTGTTTTACATATTCATATTGTTTGTTTGGGATATTCAGACTTTATTCCAAATGCAAGATTTAATCAGGCATAACTGCCTATTTTATTCAAAATTAGGTTTAAGATTTTTTTGCCCCCTTTGTTTTTAAAGGACCCAAGAGTTTGTGGCATAGGAATATACACACAATCAAATATTGTTATTTATGCATGTCAGGATAATCTGCAAAATATCATTTTCTAGAGAACCTCCTTATATTAATCAGTATGCAGGTGCCATCCTAAGAAGGAATACAAAGATGATGGCCTCACACACACCTCCTGTAGCTACAATTTGTTTTTACGAGAGACAAAGTTACAGGTGGAGTTCTGCGGGATTTGGTTCCCCGCTCCTTACAGACACCCGCAGCGGGGACAGATAGTGCCTGAAGGGCTGCCTCCACCTTCACATTCAGTGTTGCGCAGGGGGCTGGAAGGGGTTTTCATTCCCTTTCATCCCCTGCACCTCGCAGCACTGATGTGTTCCCAGTGTTCCCAGCACAATACTGCAGCTTGACTGCGGAGCCCACAAAAAGCATGACGATGCTGTGACAGGAGCTGAGTGGCGTTAGAGCTGGGCAGAGAGCAGGAGGCACCAGCTAACCTGCAGTTTAAATTCCCTTACAGTCTTTCTCCCTCTCTCACGTTTAACCCCCGGATTACTCTAGATGTCCATCACACAGGAAAGAAAGCGTTGCCTTGACTCGATACACAAGAAGTCAGATGTCAAGTGCAAACCAGCCCTTAACTCCGTAGGGTTACCCAGGTGCAGGCAGGCACTGCAAGGAGTGGGGGGCAAGTGGGGGGCACTGCCATGGGGGGCAAGCCTCCCAGTACCCCTGGGCTCCCCGTCAGGAACCACAGGAACTGCTACTCCCAAGGCAGCAGAGCAGACAATGGAGTGCCTCCTGCTTCCAGCAAAATAATCACCCAACGAAAAAACCCAGCCCCTAAACCAGCCCTCCTCCCCCCAGTACAAACAAGCATTGCCATGCTGGGGGCTCTCCTGGGAGAACGGGTATCACTTCCACCCGCTTGTGTGGGCTGCGTCAACAATCTCATACAGCAGCAGCTACACAGGGGGGTTTTGCATGTTAGCTTTTGTGTCCCTTTCCAGTTAGAAGCTGTAACATCTCCATTTGCTGCTTGCTACTTGTATGAGATGAGCAATCCAAACAAACGAGGAAGAGATAATGCATTTCTTTTTCCCAAAGCAGTTTTGCATCTTCATAGAGATGGACTTGTGTCTTCCCAAGAAAAGCCAGCAGCCTAAAAACCACGCTGCACAATGTAGGCACTGCATCTTCTGAATGCTTATGTGGCACAGCTTCGCCTTCCCTTTCGGAAGAAACGTTCTCCCCAGACTTCTGAGTTCATTTCCCAAAGTGTGTTTGCGGAGGAGGCACTCCTGAGCAGAGGAGGGCTGCAAATGCTGCGAACCTCCAGGTTATGAGGGAAGGAGCCCAGTGGGATTATGGACACCACCCCCCCCCCCCCAGTAGCAGAACCACCGGCTGTAGGCTGGTGCATGCCATTTACAGAGAGAGAACCACATATTTTTAAATCCACCGTTGTAGTAGCAATCACCTGCTATTGCTGGTAACATTTTGGTTTGAGGATGAAAGAAGGTTTAGGTCAACTTCACAGAAACAGGAAAACCAGCTGTCCCGATGGCAGTCTAAGAAGCAAAAGGGTTTTGACGTTGCGGTGTTTTTTTTCTGTGTATGTGTGCAGGTTTCATTTGCCCTTGATATGCTCATTCCCCTTGTGGCCTGGGATACCGACGGTACAGAAGCGGCGCATCCCGCGGCGTTCCTACCGCAGGCTGGCCAAGGCGACCAGGCGAGCAGCCGTGTTCCTGCCTTTGTTCTCGGAGCGCCAGAAATATCAGAGCGAAACCACCAGCAACTCTGCTAAGGTCAGCTCTGCCCTCTTCTTCGGGGTGCGTTAAACACAGCGAAGCATGAAACGCTGCCGAGGGGCTGACAGAACTCGGGGACAGACTCCCGGGGATGGAGCGCACCCCGCTTCAGCAGCCCACTTCAAAAGGACGCACACGTAAGGGACAGCTCTGTCCAGTGAGCCAGGCACCCGCGGGTAACGCCAGGTCCCCAATACCGGTTGGCAGAGAACTCCCAAATAATTATTTCTCTTGAACTATGAGATTAATTCCTCAAACCTCTAATCTAGGCTTGGCAGAAATTATGCAGATTGGAATCCTGCAGTTTTACAAACACAGGAATAAAAGTCTTCATATCCAAAGCAGAAATCCTACCGATTGGAATCTTACAATCTCACACACAAAGAATACACATCTTCTTCTACCAGCTCTAATGAATGTAAAGATAAGCTATACTTACATATTTCCATTTTCCAAACATAAGACCATCTGGTACTTCTAGACGACAAGGCATAGTGATGGTATCTCCATATACCGCATTTACCGTGTACAATCCCAGAGCTAGAGCAGAAAGGGAAGGAGGAAACAATTAGAAGTGTCTGCTTGAATTCCCAAATGGCAGCTAATGCTTGGTTCACAGCTGTTACAGAAGCAGAGCCACCACCCTTGCCAGGGGTGATTTCAGCACGCAGGATTTACCCCCAAACCTCGGACACAACAGGATCCTGCCACCGCGCTTGTGCACCCCAACACTGTGACCTTTGCGGAGCCGCGTTTCCCGCAGCAGGCAACGGGAGCCTGGTGGATTTCCCAACGTGGGTTGCACTCGCTCAGCTGGATGAACACGTACCCTACAATCAGTATCCGCAGCTACTGTCTCACAACTTGTGAAGAAAAATCCCTAAACCTTTATTTTCTTCATCTGCAAAACCAGCCGCTTCTGCCTGGAGAGGTTACACTGCAGTGCAACACTGTGAGGAGCCCAGCAGGCAAGCGATGTCCCGACCGCCGCACGGCATTAAAAACTTAGGGAAGAAAGAAATGCGAATGTTATCTAAGTGCTGGGTTCCCTTAAACTTGGGAAACAAACTAGTCTGCACATTTAGAATTTGGGAAAATGAAGTTAAATGCTTCTATGAATTATTTAAGAACAGCGTTTTTGGAAACCTCAGCACAATGTTGCTGTGCTAATGCATAAAGATTTACAGAATAAAACTGACCCACTTATTTTCAGTGTCCAAAACATGTGAACTGAACGAAAACAACAGACCCTGAAGTGACGAAATGTTAAAACACAAGAAAGTTTAAAGGAGAAGATGCTACAAGTTGCAACTTGGCTTTGCTCCTGTTTTCCATAGTTGCCCCTGCTCCAGGTGATGCTCACTGCTCCTTACACCAGAGGGATGTCTGGCCTCTGGTGCTTGCCCAGCACCACTGAGCGAGCGTGCTGGCTGCCTGCTCTCACTCCTACCCCTGCGGCTTTTGCCAGGGTTTTCTGCCCAGAGGCTCAGCATCTCCCTCTTCACTTGCAACTGGAGCTGCAACATCAAGGGCTTGCTGCCAAAGAAGCCTTACTAAGGAGAGCAGTAGAATGCTGGTGATGTAGCCAGGGCTGCAGAAACACCCAGTCCTAGAGACATTCATTTTTCTGGAGAGTCAGCCTTTCTTGCTAGAGCTGGAGAACGCAAACCTGTTCCCACATGCCCCCAGAGACCTGAGCCACAGACCCCTTAACCTTTTCCAAGTCCCAAGGCAGTCACTGGTGTGACTGACAATGCCACTGAGTGTATATGTGCACTATATAGGGAGGTTTTCCCAAGGGATTTTTTTTTTCTTTAAACAAAATCATGTCTTTTCAAAGAGCCAGACACTGAATTCCTTGCCTGCAATTTCAGTTAGAAAGACTCCAGAGCATTTTCCTCAGGTGAGGACTCCGGAGCCCACTGTTAGCACCAGCTCGTATTTATCATTTGTACCACACAGTGACAAATGAGGCTGTGCCTTGGGCTGTGTGGTACTGCACCAAGAAAAAGTAGTCCCAAATCCTTCCACAGGGATGCTTCTAGCCTAGATGGCATGACACAGCAAGGCAGAGAAGCAGGCAAGCAGGCTGGAGCTCAGTGGACCAAAGGAGCGCAGGAGATAATAAACAGCACAACCCACAGGTATCTTCACCATCCTTTCTTTCTCACCCCTCCTTTTCAACTGAACAGCTGCTAATCTTCTTCTCTTCTCTTACATGGTCACAAACGTACTCCAGGTACATCATTCACGCTATAAGGACTGCACGCTGTAGTTTGCTGCATGGGTTACGAAGACCAGCTCTTTTCTAAATGACAGTAGCACTTGGTCCACTAGATGGTGCTGAGGAAGTGCAAGCTTAACAAATTAAATTTTTTTTTAAAAAAAAAAAAGAAATGGGTAAACTTCATTTTTCTAGAAACAGGACCAATGTTCTAATAAATCAAACTATAAACAGAAGTAAAATTCAAAGCTGGAACACATTTTCCCCTTGGCCCTCTCTTGCACTCATCCCCATTCTGATCTCCAGGAGAGGGATAACACAACTTTGGCTTTGCAGGTTGGATCCTAATTTCCATTTCTGCTAGAGCCAGAAAAAACAGTCCTTTTGGGCTCCTCCTTCCCATGGGTTCAAAACTGCAAGAAACCTGTGAATATATGTTCAATTAGCAAGCTGGTTAGTATCCATTAAAATTCCAGTCAAATGTCATTCAGTAATTTGAAATTCTGTAATGGTATTTTGCATTGCACATGGAAAACCAGAAAGTGCTGCTCCGGCTCGGAGATACTCCTTGTCATTAGTGGAAACCAAAATGACCCTGTGGGAACTGTAACATTTTGCTCTCTAGACACCAGTTTAACCCCTGCAAGTCGCTACGGTAGCAAGTCTACACTTCCGAAGACTTGACAAATAACCTCATGAGGGTGCACAAAACTCTTTCTGGAAAGGATTTTACATTTATAGCATTCGGAGCAGGTAATCAATGAAGGGCTCGACAAAAGGAAAGACCAGCCTCTGATTTTGGAAGAACTCTTTCATCTCAAAGGCGTTCCTTAAGTTGGACAAACCAACCCAAAACCATGTCTTGCCACAAATTCTGCCTAAACCAAAACCATTCCGTTTTCTAGGGACTTGTTAACACAGAATCTGAAAGATGCAGGTTTTACTTTAACTAGAGATAAGTGGTCCTCAGAAGAATACAAAAGGTCCTGCTGTAATATTTTCTCCTCCTACTTCTGGAGCAACAAATGTAGGAGGTTTAAGGAGTGGAAACTGGTTGAGTAACTGCGGGAACTGCAGTAACCTCCACAAAACAACTCTGCAAACCTACCCATTTGAGAAACAAGCAAACAAACCACCACCTCAACAAATTTGGGAATTCCTCTCTCTGTTGCAATTAGACGTACTTGTAGAATGGCGGGATGAAATAGAAAATAGAAGAAAATGATTGCTTAATGATATGACAGCGCTTATTACCATCAACCACCGTTTTCTGAGAGCCCTGTACAGTTTCCAGCTCATTTTAAGAAAATGAAAACTACAAATACATAACAAATTGCTCCATGTCCTAACACAACCCGGGGTCAATGTCAAGGCCCTCGTATCTCATTAACTGCAGGAGGGCACAAAGACAACAGTGGGGGATAACACTACAAGAAGTCATGGGATGGCATGCCCTGCCTTGCTGTATTCCTGATGCACTTTTCTGTAGCTAATTAAGAGCTCAGCCAGCCCCCCCCCCGGCTCTCAGATGTCACCTTCTTCAAGCCAAGCCAGCGCTGTTAATAACAACGCTAATTCAGGGGCAGGATCTTGCCCCACGGACGGAGGGAGAAGCTCTGCTTGAAGTAGCTGCAAATTGCACCTACGTACCAGGTTAACCCAGCTCACTCTGCTTCCACGTCTTTCCGTGCAAGCCCGAGCAGCCGGAGGTTTAACTCATCTCCCCCTCTAACAGAATTCTGAGCCAGATGAAACCTTTCCACCGAGGTCTGGACACCGAGGAAGAAAGCAGCAGCAGCGGGAGGTGTGACGACACAGAGAGATGCCAGCAGGACGCTGCTAAATTGAGATGACGTTTGCTGTTGATTTTTTAATTACAGGACTTTCTACACCCCCACGACAGTGCTAACAGGCATCCTTCTTCGCCCCCCTCTTGGCCTGTGTCTCGCACGGGAAGAACCAAACAGTACCCACATATTTGGGTGACAAAGCAAAACAAGAAAAATAATCTAACTACTTGATCAGAGGCTTAAAGGCTGAGGAGGTGCTGTTGTTATTTTAGGACCTCACCAAGACTAAGTGATGCAGGTCATAATTTAGACTAATTATTTTTAAATCAATGGGATCATAGAAGAGGAATGGATAGAAGGTGAATATCTAAAATTCAGGAAGCTGACCTTTCTCCAAGGAACTAACAAAAGCTGTAGGAAGCGTGTGGAAAGCAGCCCTGTGTTCTACCTCTGCCTTCCATTTGAAACACTGAACATTCTTCTTGTTGCAAACACCCTTTTTTAAGTGCTTAAGAGTAACACTTTTGTGAGAAACGTAAAACAGAACAAGGGCTGTTCAAGCACCCTTTAGATGCAAGATTCAGGGGATACTATGACCCTGTATCTGAAAATGACGACTAGCAGAGGTACTGCCCGAAACCCACCCTCGGCACCTGCCCGGCTGCTCCCTCCAGTTACTAAAGCAACAGAAACCCAGGCGGCCGAGCCTGGCTCCAGACCCTGCAGCCCGCTGATTTAAATTATGTTTCACACCTATGCAGATGTCCCGCGTTTCCCTTCTGCACTGAAGTTTTTACTGCTGATGCCTGTGCCCCGGCAGGTTCAGCAATGATGCTCCCTATTACGCTTTGTGGACCCACGGAGCAAGGTCTCATTACCAGGGAACAGCGGGACGCGCCGGCTGCCGCAGTTCTTTGCAGCCATCAGCAGCAGCGAGCAGGGGAGGTCAATTAGCAGCTTCTGGAATGGAAGTGTCCAAACCCAAGAGCTATTATGTCTATTTAACACCTACTTCAGAAGCTGTAGTTAGGTACTTTGGAAGACTTTCCCTAAAGAAATATAGAGATTTTTTTTAATTGTTTGTCTATGAAAATGTTCATCTTCCTCTCCTGAATACAAATTGTCCCTCCTGAATTTGGTTTTCTACCTTGTTTTATAAAATTTAAAAACAAGGAACTTGTAACATCTTTGAAAAATTTTCTGGTCAGAATCACGTTGTTAACGTTGAGGTTGTTTTGTTGAACGTTCTTAGAATCGCAAC
>JAVJGJ010000014.1:119092166-119115622 GCA_035590215.1 Microhierax caerulescens
AGGTCGCAGCATCCCACTTGGTCGGCAGTTTCTGGGAAGGCACAACCACAGCATCGTGTGCAAGGTTCACTGTGATCACCGCTTAATAAAACACAGCAGCGCACCTCAGTCCCTGCCCCACGTGCTCCTCTCCAACATGGAAAACACAGGGGAAACTCCAAGTTTTCCTTCACATGTGTTTTGGTCCACATACGCCAGCAAAGCACGCGCCAGCTTGGCTATATCCGAGTATCCCTTCTAAGCACTAATCCCTTCAGTCTAACTTCTAATCCCTTTAGATTTTGGTCTGTGAGGATCCACAGGCAGGTTAAGAGGACAGGGAGCAGATGGACCTTCCACATACATTTTTAGGAGCTGGGCACTACCCAAGGAATGCACCCCTTATTGACCTATGTATGCTCTTACCCCTGCCTCAAAACAAAGGCAAAACAGTCTAAGCAAGCCCCTAGCTTTGGGAAAGCGGCTGATAAAGCAGCGTTTGCTTCCCTCTGGCATCAGGCAGATGCAAGGATGTGCACACAAAGACCACAGCATCACAGGAGGGTCTGACCCTGAACCCAGCTTCTCCCGCCCCGACACACAGAAGCCAGCAGCAGCACTGAAGCTACCAGGGCTCCCTCAGCTGCCTTCTGCACCTTCCCTACTTCAGTTACTGCAACCTGTGTGCTTAGCTTATCTACGTAATGTAACAGATAGGAATTATCCACACCTCCCACTGCAAAGACAAGCAAAAAACCCACTGAATTTCTTGGTAAGTGAAAACTTAGTAATAATTTATATTTTACAAAAGTTGTACTTCCCGAAACACATATGCATTTCTTACATTACTTCAAGCATGAAGGAGTCTCAAGAGAAAAATCAAGGTACAAGCAAATCAGAGGATCATTTTGCAAAGTGCAAGGAAAGAAATAAAAAATATCACTGATCATTCCAGTTAAAAGTAAATAAACGCAACGGAAAAAAAAATAAATCTGCAATTAGGAAAAACAAGGTAATGCAAACCCATTTTTTTTTTCAGAAAAAGAAACTCACGTAGTTAAATCAATGCCACCACAGCGCTCCTGTGCAAAGGAATCTCAACAGCAGACACCGCTCTAACCCCTTCCCTCTGGGGAGCGTGCCCCCACGCTGCCTGCAGCCCCCTGCCTGGAAGGACCCTTCCAACTCGAAAATTGGTGCCTGACAATTTCTGAATCACATCATTTTTTGAACCGTGCTGCTTGTTTTTTCTACTTTGAATCATGATCTGCTCTGTCAACAATCCCAAAACAAAAAGCCTCGCTCCCTACTGCTGAGTGCGCTCCAGGCGTGCAAACCCTCCCCTCCCCTTCACCCAGGCACTTGCTTTTTCATGCAAAACCATCCTGGGGTTCAGCTCCCCAGCTCCTGCCACAGCCTCGCTACCCACCACCAGCGTCCCCCACTGCAGCCACCGGGCTTTCCAGCAAGCAGGGAGGACTCTGTGGGGAGAAGGTGTCATTTTGCTTCTCTTTCTGTGTCAGTGCTCTGGAACAGCTGCAGAAGCCCCAGCCACGGCCCTGTACCAACCCCGTACACCCCAATAAGTGACAAAGGAAGTGTTTAGTGGATGCCAGTTTGATGGGTGACTGGGAGAAGTGGGCAAAGCAGCTCCCAAGGCACTCTGCTGAGAGGGGGCACCCGAAATCTGCATCCAGTGGTGCAGCACAGAACCGTGCTCTTCCCACCTGCCCCTCGCCACGGCCGCGGGACCCACAGCCCCGTCCTGCCCCGCTGCCCTAGGGCCACCGCGCTGCACACACCTGCCTTTGTTCCCAAAGAACGCAGCTACATTCCACCAACGCAGCAAATCCCAGCCTCTGACCCAACGTGTATAGTGTGCACAGAACATGATCTTCAGTGAATGAGCTTCATTTACTTGTGGGGAAACCCCCGTGTTAATCACCTCAGAAAAAAAAAAAAAAAAAAAGCGCCTTATAGAAGTTACAACTCTAAAGGGCGCAGATGAAGGACAGATACAGCCTTCCGTAATGCTGAGTAGGTGGAAAAATGCTTTCACAGAAAACGTCCAGCCATCCTGTTTTAGGGAAATGGGCTGGTACAGGGAAACCCTCAGCTTGACGAGCCAAGTGGCTCTGGCTGGCTGGACACCCCCCAGCCAGCGACTGCTTTGGCAGTTTTCCAGTTTTCCAGTTCTCCATTTTCCAGTGCCCTTCCCTACTGGTAAGGGAGAGGACGAAGTGAGGGAGATGAGATGAACGCAGCCTCCCCGAATCACCAACAGGTCTTTGTTACCTGGAGACAAGACCTACCGTTTCACTGAGAGCACAGCATCATAGGTGTGAGGGGGGGGAAGCTCTCTGAAAGCATAATGCTATACATCCTTACGATTTATAAATGCTAAAATAAGTGACTGACAGCTCCTCTGAGGCTCTCTTGAGATTTAATGGGTCCTTGCAGACATGGCTTTTTGAATTTCAGCCGTGGGAGCGGCACCTGTCTCCTGCTGCAGGAGGATGCCCCGAAGCAGCTGTGCGCCTCCCACCAGTGGGAGAAACCAGCATCACCTTTGCTTCGGGGAGTTTCATCTCTGCTGCCTTCCTTCAGCAGCACGCGGCAAACAAACAGGTGTGCCAGCAGCACAAGTGTATACCCCGTGCACAAAGAGTTAACGTCACAGAGGCTCCGATTCAGCCGTGGAACCTAGCTACGTGATGAGGAAATAGGTACGGCTGGTGTGACTTCAGCGCCCGTCGTTTCCACTCGTGGATATTACTGACATGTGCAACGGTGTGAAACGCCGCCAGGTATCAGGGTCTGTTTCCACCTTGTATCCATTTACATATGCACGTGCATGCATAAGCTAGCATCGGATGTGTTACTGCTTTTCTTCTTTGCGTGAATTCTTTTAACGTTTTCGCAAAAATAATTGCTTAAAATAATGCCGCATATATAAAACAGGGCTGGAAAGGACCACACGGCTGCAGCTCGAATCTGGTGGATGGGCTCCCGGTTACAACGATCTTCCAATATAACACCAGACCTTATAGGTACCGCGCAGTTATTGAGCACATTGCTGTAAGTCTCAGCTGCCCTCTGGAAAAAAACACACGGAGGCTTAGAATATGCAAAGTGCAGTTCCTATTCAGTTTTTAATTGAATAGACACATTACTTTCTAGAGTTTTAAACTGTAGGCATTGCTTTCTGCAAATACAGCGTTGCTATAGTTTAACAGCGGCAGCATATGTTGTAGGGCCTCTCTACAGTCCCCAGAAGGGAACCACAGTTACTGCAAGCATGTGCAAAGAGAAGCAATACAGAAGTTCAATCTTTCAAACATTTATGCACATATTTATCTTCAAGAACAAACAGTCCCACAGCAGGAGGGCACAAAACATCAGCATTACTACTAGAAGACAGTTCTGCTGACCCAAGCATCCCTCCCTGTCACACATATTGCGGTAGCTCCCTGGCAGTCCAGGACCCCATTTATCAGGTAATAACGAAGCACGATCAACCGACTGCCCAGGGACTGAGCCCAGCCCCACCCTCAGGGGAGCACTTCAGGACTCCGGCAGAGCCCCCCCTGCCCCGTGAGCCCCCCGACTCCAGGCACGCAGCACGCACCTCTGCCAGGAACAAAACCCGGCACCTGCTTTGCAGGAGCAGAGACACTTTGACTGCCCGGGTAACACAGCGCGCCGGCTTTAGGGAAGGCAGGCGCGACATGCCGCTTGTCCCGACAGCCCTGAACGGCAGCATCGGCAATGACAGCAGCCGCACGGCACCACGCGCCTGCAAGTTCAGAAGTCGAGGCGCACGGCTGAGTGCACAGCGGTGCCTTTGGGCAGCCCGCCCCAGTTCGGTGCGCGGCTCCCAGCGCACAGTGGCCACACTGCCGTTGAAACTCCGCAAACGCGTGCTTGGCATCCCTTCGTACCCACCAGAAACGCTCTGCGGAGAAGGCTTTCGTTAGCATGACAGCTTCTGCAGCGCATTACGCTACTGCGGACTGCATTAATGCCCAGCTGCGCTTTTAAGTGCGGCTCAACACGCTGGTTTGCCCCACGTATTTGCGCCGTAATTACCGATGTCCTTATCGAGGCGCTGCCGCTGCCTGTACGGCCGCTTCTCCCTGAGCAGCCACACAGAGACGGGCTCCCCGGTTGTTTTGATTTGTGGCAGGAGCTCTTACCTGTACGCGGCGAGTTACCTGGTTTCTGACACTATCCACGCGCTCGCAGCATTAGCGTTTCGCAACAGCCATCGCGTTTGCCACGCAGCCCACGCGCTGGCCAAGCAGGCGAGCTACTGCCAGGCTGACGCAGAGCAGCGAGGGAAGGGCAGAGCCTTCGTGCGCGTCCTTATACCACAGCACCGCAAAGTAAACAAGAGGCATCTTCTTTCCTAAGAGCCATCTTGTGTTTTGTGCACACACAGCATTCACACGGGGCCCAGTGAGGTGCCACCTCAGCTACTGGTGAGTCCAAACCATCCCCGAGTCAGTCAGTCAGTCACAAGCTGCCCCGTTGTGCCGTGGCTCTCGGGGCCATCGCTGCCCCCAGCCCTCCCTGGCCACTGCCCTGCACCAAGAGGGACGTGACCACGCTGGGTACCCGGCAGGAGATGCTTCTGAAAGGCCAAAACAACCTCTCAGCAACTTCAGGCCACCCCTTACCCTCAGGAGGGGCGCGAGGATGGCTCAGTGGGGCAAAAGATCTGGCCCCCAAAGGCAAAAACTTGTTCTGTCTTGTGAGGAAGCAGAAGGTTTTTAAAGTGTCTCCAGCTTCTGTAAAAACTTGCACTAATTAGCACACTTTTTTTAAAAACGCTCCTATACCTAATTATTCTAAAGAAACCCTGAAACCTAATTATTAGTTCTGGAATCCTTTTTCTATCTTGGAGCCAGATGGTGCCCTTCCTAAAATACCAAGGCTAGAGAATTATTTATGTGAGCTTTGACCACGTCTGAACAGCTCTGGGAATGATGTATGTTTTTAATGCCCTGATACTGACAACAAGCCTTTTTACTCTAAATTAATGGGAAACAAGTGTCGCCCAGTGGAGATAAAAGTGACTTTGCAAAGTTTTATTCTTTAGAAGTTGCCTTTTTTAGGAGACCCAGGTCCTTGAGAAACATCAGCATCAGCTTGCCTGCCAGAACGGAGGGATGCCACGGCACGTGCGTGCGCCCACGCCGCGTGGGACGGGCTGTGTGCGCGTGGAGGGAGTCGTTGGTATTTGGGATAAGGCATCTCATTTTAGGTTGGACTTAATCGGGTCTTGCAGAAAACCAAAAAACCCTCAAACCCTGCCCCACCACATACGCACGCAGACAAAACCCCAGAGTAACCTGTGCCACCCTCCTGCCACGCAGCAGCTGCCTTTGGCTCCTCACGGGTACAAATGCGCTTTTTAGGCTGATTTGCTTTGTTTAACGTTTATGGGCTTTTCTTTTTCTGACATGCATTTGATACGCAAAGTCAGTCTGGAAGACAGATGTTCACAGCCTAAACTGAGCCACAGAAGAGGGAAGAGGCTGCCTTTTGAGACCCCATGCAGATGTCAGGTGTAGCCCCCCCTCCCCACACAGGGCTTCAACGCTCCCCCCGCTCACCAGCCAGTCTCCTGTCACTCCTTCCCGGGAAGAGCAGGATGGGTCCCTCTGAGCAGGAGCCCGCAGCTCCTGCACACGAGGGCTGTGAACCTGGACCTTCAGAAGCTGAGCCCAGAAATATCTTTTAAAAAGAAGTCACTCAGAGCCTGGAAATCCCAAACCTTCCCCTTTCAGACTGCTGTTTTCACCAGTGAATCGCAACGCGTTTTCCCACGGATGTCACTGCTTTTATCCTTGCTTTAAACCAGCACAAAAGAAAAGTCTGCAGGCATGCAACGCCTTGCCCACCATGGTGTGGAAGGCTGCCAGCTGCAGCAGAGCCAGAACAGGTAAAAAGAAGTGATGACATCTGGCAGAAAGAAACTTTGAATGGGGTGACAGACCACCAGGCTGCAGGGCTGCAAGAGGGTTTCTGCAGCACCATTCACGTTACACCCTTGGCGCTACCCTAAAGCACCGTTTAATAAGCATCATGCCTCTGCTTTGAGGCTGAAGCACCAACAAGTCACTAAAAGTAGCTTCACACCTGAACCTGCCTTCTGTGCACCAACAGCTGCTCCAAGAATTAATTTTTCCTCTCTCGACAGTCCATATAAGTACCTGAAATTGGCTGCTGCAGTACTGAAGTAAGTCCAATGTAAAATTAATACCCATCATAGCTATTTAAATTAAAAAAATAAAAGCCCCTCAACATATTAAGTACTTTACAATCAAAACAAGGCACCTTAAGTCAAGCTGAATGCATCTGAGTAGGTTTTCATTATCTAGATTTATCTTGGGTCCATGTCATTTCTTTCTCATTAAATTGCAATGTGAGCCATTTTGTATATAAAAAATAATAAAACATATTTTCTTCTGCAAATGACTAAAATGTGATAAAAGCCCACACAATACTTCCCTTGCCTTGATGTTTTCCAGATTACCATATGGCTTGTCTGAATCCCTCAGCAAGAGTTTTCCTGAATTCAAACCTAATTTGATTTGGCAGCTTCTTCTTTAGAAAATGTAAATTCCCATAACATATTTTAAATTATATTCTATTTAACAAAACATTGTTTTCTTGTCATAAGTACGAGCGAGCTTTTACACATTTTTCATTTTCATTCTACAGGTAAATGCTTCAGCTTTTAAGAACTGGCACTAGCGTTATTTCCAAACAGCACCTCTGCACGTTATTAATAAAGAGATATTCTGTAGGTGCCTCCGTGCCCCCCTTATATCTCACAATATTGGGCACTCCAAAGAACTGGCGTACGGGGTAATCTCTTGCTTAAATAGCTGTGCAATCTAAGAAAGAAAGAAAAACAAAGGAGGAGAGCCTTATTGAGAACCCTTTTCTTGTGCAGGGAAGCTGCAGCACCAGGCTCCAGTTCCAGCAGGGGCAGGGTGATCAGTCTGGGCTGGGTTCGCCGAAGTCCTGCTACAGAACACCATCCTTCCTACGACTTGTCTCACAAACCAACCGAAGCAAGAACACTCAACAACTCAAGGCTTTCTGAAGCTTATGGGCCGAAGGGAAATGCAGTAAAATATTCTGGGTTTGCCTTGGATTTCACACCAGGCTGAAATAGCTCCTTTGTTTCTCAGGATGGATACAACAGCTACAAGAGAAAGTGCTTTCAGAGAACGGAACAGTTTGTCATCATAGGGTGTTTCTGTACTCCTAAAAGTAACTGGCACACAGTTAGTACCATACACCTCCTTCAGAGCTGTGTTAGAGGCTTTTCCTCCCGCTAAGGCAAAGGGAGCTCAGGTGCTCGTGCCGCCGACGGGTACCCCGCGGCAACGCAGCGCGTCACGAACTTGACGATTTCCACTGAAGTTTCACAGGGAAATACAAGACATCCAGCCACGACATCCAGCAGCATCGTGAAGTTGGGGAGAACAAAGGGGGAGAAAGCCAACCCCAAAAGAAAGAAACAACAACTGAGGAAAAACTCCCCCAAACAAGCTTACACTGACAGGCTGCCGGAGCATCCCCCTGCGGAGCAGCTTGCGGGGCTCCCGGAGGGGTCCAGCTTCCACGGGAACCTCCTCCGGCTCCAGAGGACACACCGATGGGCACGAAGCCGCAGCAAAAGCAGCCGTTATTAGCTCCACTGCCCCTCATTTCCTTAATTACCTCCCCACACCCCCGTGCCCAACCGTTTCTGTGCAGAAGGGTAAGCCGGCCGCTGGCACGGCGCTGCTCAGCACCAGCTCTCGGGAGGCAGGCAGCCGGCAGCATCGGTCCCAGCAGGATGCAGGCGGCGGGAGAGCACATGGGAGCATCACTCCCCTCCCTGGCATTTGAAGACGACGTCCAGCTGAAGTGATCCTCAACAGACAAGGTGAGCTACGACTGTCGACCTGTTTTTTCTAGCCCCAGCTATTATAGGATAAGACAGAGGCATCCTGTTCTAGCAGCACTATCGCTTCATTAACGCTATTATTTGAAAAGCAGGAAAACAACAGGAAAAAAAGGTCTTCAACCCCAAAACTGACATCCAGGGAATTCAGAGGGTGCAGCAGCCTTGCTGTATCAAGGCACAATCCCAACTAATCTTACAGAAGCAATTCTAATTAGGCAGGAAATGAAGAAGGGTTCCTTTCAGGCTGGCTGAAAGAACGGTGGATTGATTTAAATCAAATCACTGATTTTAATCATGGATTTAAATCAACCAAGCAGGACACCTTGATTTAGCTCATCAACTTTAATCTTGTACTTTTTACTTTTCTCCTAATGAAAGCTCATTCATTTTGTTAAGATAATGTGGGGAGTTGTAAAAAGCACACACTTCATGTTAAAATGGATTAAAATTTTTATTCTCACTCAACATTGATGACTTGTGACTACAAAGCCTGAGCTAATTTTTTAACAGTTAAAAAGCATCACTTTTAAAAATCATTCAAATTTGAATGCTCGCACATGATGCACATTGCAAATTATTTTAGAGACTGTAATACAACTCAGCCTTGATAAATACAAAGGATTCCTGCTTAGTTTTCTTCTAAAGCTATGTAGGTAAAACACCTCCAACTGGCAACAGCCTAGAATTAATTTGTTTGTGTCAAAGAACATTAGTGCCCAGTAAAAGGTAATGCATTGCATTATTTAGGGACACCTACTGATAGTATGAAACCTGATATTACTCATATAACTGATATCTTAAAAAGCTGCTAGGATACTACTGCAGTCTCCATTAATTAAAAAAAAAAAGAATTAAAAAAAAAAGAATGTGGTGGTGGTGCTATCACGACTACTTCAAATATGAGAGAAATTCTGTCTAGAAGCTACCCAGAAAAAAAGCAAAAAAAAAAAACCCAAACCAAAACAACTTTCTAACGCATCATGGGAAAAATAATCCAAAGCAAGTGTCAGCAAAAGGAAGAGGACATGTACAGACAGTACTTGTGCTGGAAAAGACCCGAGGGTGACAGAGGAGCAGAGTGCATTTGATGTGCAGATACTTGTAATCCAGCGTGGCAGCTGTGTAGGGAACAACTAAGTTATTCATAAGAAGGAAAAAAGAGACATTAAAATAATTTAAGGGATGTCTCAGGAGAGTGGGCTGACAGACACGTATCTGGCACACCCAAGCGTTACCTGTGTACGGTGTTAGGGTTTCATTTAATGTTGTTTCCTTTTCTTCCTTTATTTAGAGTCTTGCCAGAGACAAAAGTTGTCGAAAACCCTCACTTTGTACCGGCGCACAGCAAGACACGCTTCTTCGTATAACGCTCTGCAAACAAGGTACCAAGTTCCACGAGCTAGATAAAAGTGCACAAATCTTGCCACCGAGCAATATCTCATTTTAATTGTATGTACAATGCTGGCTGGTTTTATCAGCAAAAAGCTCCCGATGAAAAATACCAACCAACTCTTAAGCCTTGCGAGCTGCTATTTAAATCTCCACCAAAGTGCTAAGGCTCTGCTAAAAATGAGCAGAAAAATGAGAGGAAAATCCGGGGAGGCTTTACTCAGCAGCCCTGCCCCCCGCTGCCCCCCGCTGCCGTTTCCCATGTGTCCCAGGTGCCTTCCCCCACTCCCCTCAGCTCTGCGAAGCTTCGGCAGAAAGACAGGGATGGAGCCCACCCTGACTCATCCCGAGCCAAAGCAAACCTACACAGAACTCACAGTCCACCTCCGGAACACTACGTTCGATTTGCTCAGCCATATTCTACCCCAGCAATCTCTGAGGATAATTATTTTTTTCCCCCCCCTTTTACCAACGATGTTTTTGAATAAGAAAAGATTTACATTTCAATTTGAAATGTTCAGGTACTTTTCCTTACCAACTATGGGAACCCGAAGCACAAAGTGGCAATCTGCTAACCAAGACAGATACAGTCATTCCGCCTATTTTTTTTCTCCTCCTTCTTTCGACACAGGAAAGAAACGAGGGATTCTTTAAACACCACTTGAAAGCACACAAGTGATAAGAACAGTCAATCCAGAAGGAGCATTCAGAAGAAGAAAAAAACCCCAAGCTCTGGTGGGTAAATGATGGAGATTTAACAAAACCTCCAGATTGCTGGCCTTCGGAGAGTATGGGTCGGATAAATTAAAGTACAGCTTAAACGGTAACGCAGAATCTCTTCTGCTTTACGATTAGGAGACTCGGCTCTTTCGTTTTGTGTATTTGCCTGGGAGACAATTTTCCGAGGGCCGAGCTACGTAATCCAGGCGCTGGTGGGACTCTGAGTAGTTGAAGTTGTCCACTGCAGCTCCGGGGGGTCAGCAGCACACAGCTGCGGGGTGGCTCGCGGGGTGCCGCGGCCTCGGAGCGCTGCAGACGATGCGGGTGAGCGGCCGAGCAGCGTTGCAATGTCTCGGCCTGGCCTTTCACGCAGCAGCAGCAGCACGAAGCTGCGGCCAAAGAAACACGCTCCCAAATCAGGGGCGCGAGGCCAGTCCTGAGTGGCAGCGGTGGCAGCGGGAGGCACACCAGGCTGCACCAAGTACGGACGGTGCTCGTGGACCAGCCTGCACGCGTCTTTTGCAACGCTATCTCCCCTCCCACGCGTCCCGGCAGGATCAGACGGAGCAGGTTCCACCACGGACCAGACATACTTTTCAAGGCCGGATTTGTTTACGTCACCCTCCAAAGTCACACACCAAAGCTGAGGTAATTTGGTGTGGCTCATTCAACCTTGGTTTCCCCTTCCAGCAGATGGGAGGGAGAGAGGAGGCAGAAAAGCACTCTCAGTGTCAGCACTTCACGTTCTCCTCTCAGTCTTCACATCTGCATCTTTTAAAATTACGGGTTTCAACTGCGAGTAAATCCTCAATGCATTCCAAATCTTGAAAACCCCCACATGCTATCTATCCAGGGAGAGCTTCCATAAATCACGCTATTAGAGCAGGACAAATCGGTTCAACTGCTGTCTCTCACAGCACTGAAGACGCCTCATGGGATACTCTACCATCTCATCTTAAACACAAATTTATCATACAAACGAGAAGAAAAATAATAATCAGCACGCACAGCCACACCGCTTACGAACCTCCGCCTGCAGCAGCTCCTCCGACAGCAGGACAGCCGCGCAGCCTTACAGCCCGTGAACGCATCTTTTAGCTCCCGTGTTTATTTTTTGAAAATCATTAAGCTTGCTAAAATTATCTACTAAAGAGAAAAAAAAAAAACATTAAACCTTTTGGTAACCGATAAAGCTCCAAAAGATAAAGAGCATCTATTCAGTGAAATAATGGCTGCTCCAGCCGCTTTGGGCATCCCCAGCGGATCGTCCTGTATCTGCTTGCTGCTGTACTCAGCGCAAACCAAGGACAGACTTTTCCCGGTTTTCCATCACCGCCAGAACCACTATGCGCAGTCACTTATCATAACAGAAACACATGCTTAGGAATAATTACTTAAAAACACCTTACTCTGTACTTTTCACCAGATATTACTTTGCAGATTAATTCGAAGCAGAAAAGCTAATGATAAGATAAACTACGGACTTTGCCGCTTTCCCTTGGGAAGAAGGCTCGCTGTGCGCTGACACACCTGCTCCTGCCTCTTCCTCATTTCTTCTACTCATCTGCCCCAGCAACAAACCCACCTTCTCTTCCAGATGCAGCCACTGGAGAGGAGCCAAGCGCATTCACACGCCGCCTCGCGGCCCTGTCGCGTTCAGAGGAGCAACGCGCTAAGGACAGCGCACACCGTTTTCTTTTCTACCTCACTCCACATCGTAAGAGTAGCAAAGATCACATTTAAACAGGCATCTTCAGCCCTATGGCTTCTTAATCCTAGGTGGTGGTTTGTGGTTTGTTGGGGGTTTTGGGGTTTTTTGGTTTTTTTTTTTTTTTAAATGTCTTCTTGTTTATGCCTTAGTACTTGAAGCTAAGAAAACAAACCGAAATACCTTCTGAATAATACTTTCCTCAGGATTATGGTTATCACCTTAGCTGGCAGTTTGCCTTTCACCACACACAGAATGCAGCAGTTCATCATCTAGAGAGGACATGCCATCTTAAAGAGTTCACACTCTCCCGTGGTAACAGTTGCTTTTAAACAAGCGGATAAAATTGTTTCCATTTATAACTTGTTTCGGTGGTTAAAAAAAAAAAAAAAAGACAGAAAAATCAAAAATCCACATGAAAGATGATGTATAAATGTGAAACTGTTAAAGCACTCATTATTCCTAGCAGGAAAAACAAAAACAAACCCAAAAGAAAATTCAGCTAGAGCTTATTAGTGTTAAACTGAATATTTTAGGCCAAATAATGGATTTTTAATAGTTGATTGCCTAAAGAAAAATATTTCTAATTTTTTTTTAATTATACGATTTACACATTCGGTGTTAAAAGAAATGCATGTGTAACCTTTTTCAGATATTGAATTTCTAGCTATCATCTTTCTGGAGGGATAACTTTAAAATTTATAAGTGGTATGAGCTGAAGCCAACAAACCTGATTTTAAAATAAACTCACATTGCAAATAATAAGTTCAACATTTCACAGATATATATGACAAATTCCCAGATGCTGAATGATTTAAATACACATGCCATTAAGCATACTCTTCCTTCCCTGGTTACAACATTTTATACACTTACTATCCTGGGGGGGAAAAAAAAAAAAAAAAAAGTGTTGCAAAGACTTGAAAATTTACTTTTTGGCATATTTTGGTACTTGTGGGCTGGAAACCTAACGGCACTTATGGGTATTCTGTAATTTGCTTTTGCTGCTGTTAAAAAAAACCATTGGTGACCAGGTTGTGACCTCTCCCATCCCTGTCACCAGTCTAAACCAACAAAGGGATCCACTTCAGCTGGTCCAAGGCAACTAGTCACCAGTCCGGCAACTGGAAATCCTGACTTACAAAGACCTTTGTGCAGTTCTGCAGAACCCTACGTGTAACGAGGCAGATGCCTATGACCATGTCAAATCCGTGATCTACCAGGACGTAGCTTCTGCATTATTCTAACAGGTGCCAATTCCTGTAAGGTATCATGGAAGAAGGAATGAAATAATACAAAATATTGACACGGGCAGATGAAGATGAGAGTCTTCAAAATATTACGGAGCTGTTATATGCGCTCAACTGAAGAAAAAAAAATAGCTGGAGATTTTATATTTAGGGTTTCTGGAAAAAGTTGGTTAAATGTCGGAAATGTATGTACCTACACACCTGTTTACATATATATACAATCACACCGTAAATATGGACTGATTTCACTGGAAATTTTCTTTTCTACCTCACACTCACATATTACTGAAGCTCCAAATACAATTAAAAAATAATAAAAAAAAAAGGAACCGATTAGTGAACTCATTACCATTTCTTCAGATTTCTGCCTTCAAGTTCCCCCTCTTTAAATGCACGAAGAGAAGATGAAATGCAGCAGTTGTGGCTTGGCTTCTGATTTTGGTTGCAGCTGCATAAATCGCTGAAATTTAAGAGTTATTCCAGATCCATCCTAGAATAACTAAGATCAGGCTTGACATTTTGAATGTTGTCACGGATGTTTTTAAAATCATAGTGGAAAACTTTGTTATGGTCACCAAAACAAAACATTAAAAGCCAATTATCTCAAATCCATATGTCCTTGCCCCACTCCCTGCTCTAACCAGTCAACCCAACCCAGCATTATCTTTCATGCTGCTCCTAAATTAATTCTCTTAAACGTGCCAGTCAGTTTTCATGTAAAGCAAGGCAAAACACTTTATGTAAGCTGAATACCTTAATTTAAAAGATTTACTGCCAAGAAAATTGTGTGTTCCATATCTAAAGTAACAAGCAGAGTATCAACAGAAAGCCACATCCAATCTATGAATATTACAGAAAGGAAGGTCTTTTGGCTAAGGATCTGAGCAAGGAACAAGGACACCGGTGGTCTTGTTCTGCCACCAAAAAATAAAATGTTGTGCACGCAGCACTTGGGGCAAATTGGCAAATTGCTTGCAAACCTTTTTTTTTTTTTCTTTTTTAATTCTTTTTAAGCAACTCTGTAGAATTTTGTGATTAAATAATAATACATTCTATTAAAAATCATTCTGTTAGCACAGTAAAATGATCTAATGCTTGATTACTGATATGCTGTTCAGGTTTTAATGAAAGATCTAGTTTGAAACTCTGCTAGGTTAAACACTGAGGTTGCATACTCGATAAATGATGACTACCTCTACTCTGGCATAAAGGCAAATACTCGCGTTTCATTAATGTAAAACAAATTACTGTATTTTCTATATCATTAGAGTCTCAGTATCAAGCTATAAAACCAATTGCTAACAAACCAGCCATAAAGTAGACCCAAGTCAGCAAGCAGAAAACAACACGTCCCCAAAACAGAAAGCTTAGCAGTAGTAGTTTTGTGCCACAAAAAAACTGAAGGAGAAATTAAAAAAAAAAAGTGTCATATGTGAGAATGTTTTAATAGGGTCAGGGAAAACGGTGAAGCTCCTCAACAGGGAATCTCTGCTCTACATTGAAGAAAACAACTTTTTAATTGCTATCCATGCAGAGTTTGCTGCAGCTCAGTACATCTGCCTAATGGAGTCACCTGTGCCTCGGGTCTGCCCGCACGCGCTCCAGCCCCCTCGGGAAGGGGGGCAGCCAGGGGGGCAGCCCCTTGTACAGCCCTCCAGGCTCCCACCAGTGAACCTCAGTGGGTAAGACTCAAGATCTTCCTTCACAGCTTGCCTGCTATGCTCACAGTTCTTCCTACCTACGGGGGCTTTAGTTACCCAAACAACACACGGAGTTAAAAGACTACACAGCTAGATAATGAAAATTAAAAAAAAAAGCCCCAAAACCAAACCACCACGTTTTTTACAATAAGAAACGTAGGTGAACCAAGACACGCAACCAATTTTATTTACCGTATGAATAGTTCTAAAATACAGCTAAAATTCACAACGATAACTCTGCCTTCACATGGCTATTTGATTACTTTTTTTTTTAATTACATCAATCCCTAACGCAGGTGCCCAAGTTAGAAGATGGAAGGTGGAGAGCTGTTTTCTCACCTGACATTTTCCTCAGACACATAGAGTGCACTTAGATCTATTTACTGGTTGCTGAGTGTCGGCTTTACCTATAGATCACGAAGCAGGTTGGACCTGCCCTGTAACATCCTTGAAGGTCACAATGACCTCTGTACCAGGCCGGGTTTAAAACAGAACGTCTACCTGAACTCACACCATGAATAACTTGCTCATGCCCACGTGCTTTGGGAACAAAAGAAACCTGGACAAACACGTGGTTTTGCCCAAAAGCTTCTCTTCTCGTGCCCTCGGTCGTCACCAAGCACCTCCCATCCGCTCCGTCCAGCCCCTGCAGAGTAACGCACCGCTGGTTTCACCACAAACTGGAAGAGATACAAGGGATTTTGTTGACTTTTACCAAAACACGCCAACACCCCCAAGTTTAAGACGGACCAACGCAGGAGGCAACGTCAGAGGCCCAGGGCTACCCAGGCACATCAAGCTTCACCCACCCCTTTGCTGCGGGATTACGGCACAGGCGCTCCCGGGGTGACCCTGCTGCCACCCTAGGGATGGATGCTACCGGAGCAGCCACCTCAGAAGTAACCACAAAGCACGGTATTTAATCCGGCTCCAACCGGCGTTGCAAAATAACCTCCTGTCAATGCACAGCTAGTATTAAAATTCACCAACTGCCACAGCAAAATCTGAAATTGGTCTGATAGCGATGACTCTGTGAGACGTTTCTGGGGGTTTATGACATGTCAGCATTATATATCTGGGGAATAAATAAACTGAACAAACAGGATAATAATTTTTTTGAGCGATTCTGTAAGTCATTCTATAGGCGTTATAAGTTGAAATATGAATTTATAAACTGCTTCTGTAATTCTAGCCTCTTGGGGGGGGGAATATTGTTATAATTTGGTGCCCAACTGTGAAAAGAAAATGCCATTTTCTGTTTTGGAAAAACAGAAGACATTTTGCTTTCAGCTCATTCTTCAGGAAACATGAAGTGGGAAGAGGCAGCTTTAAACCGCTGTTTGTAAGTGTCACTTGGAAGCATGGCTACTTAGAAAATTAAACCCATAACATATTATATTGCAAATGCAACTCCAGGTCTCCTAGGTATTAACCCCATGTTCTAAAGACAATTTTATTTGATTGGGCTGCCTGTCACAAAACTATGAAAAGCAAGATTTCATGACTTTTCCACACTGATCAGTTCTTCCAACAACTTAACTGCTATTCCACTTACACATAAGATCGCTGCGTGCAAATATCAGAACTACTCCTCTTCAGTTGCTTTTATATTTTCTGCTCACAAATTATGTGACAGCAAAAAGCAGTCAGCAGAGTAAGCATTAAAACACATGTATAACCGACTTAATTTTACAGAGATGTCAGCATTATTTTTTTTTTAATCTGGTACCACAGATGTGCAATCTTCCACACTGCTCAGATGAAAGACAGCCCCGTTTCTCTCTGCGTTTCAAACGCTGGCATCGGTAGGAACGTCTGTTATAGCGGGACGAAGCAACGCGACGACTCAGCCTCCAGCGCAGCGGGCACCGCGCGGCCCCGGGGCAGAGCAGAGCGCCACACCACCTTGCTAACAGCCCAGGGGAAAGACGGAGGTACCACGTTGCCCTTGCCATCTCCCCCTCCCCGCCCTTAGAGCAGCCGTGGCAAGCGGGGTCCAGCGGGCACTGGTAGCGGGAACACCACGTCACACGCCACCGCGCCGGGGCTCCTCGGTGTGCCCAGGTGCCATTGCACAGCAGGTGGCACCTGCAGAGAGGAAGCTGGGAACCTCACTCCACAGCGGTCTTCCTCAAGGCGAGGCATGAAATCGCAGAAAGGGGCAGATCCACCTACTACACGGGGACAAAGACCGAAATCACCTTCTCCAGCAAGACTAACCCAGGGGTTCAACTCTAAATATACCGCTGCCGTGGTGCCTGGCTTGGTTTGTGGGGAAAAGGTACACGGAGGGAGATGGGAAGGGGTAGGAGCCAAGGACAGCTTTCCACTTCGGGACGGCACATTTCACAAGATTCAAAAAGACCCCAAACCCCTTCACATCCAGAGTTTGCAGCAACCAGCCAGAAGCCAGCGCTGGAGGAGTCTGGTCAGAGAAAGACGCCAAGAGCAACAGTATATTTCATGCTTCTCTGGGTCTGGCTTACACCAACGACACCCCCCTGCAAGGTCTCCTGTTAGCAAAGCCCCACCGATGTTACCGCCACGCCGCGGAAAAATGAAGCGTTAGGAAGGATGCCCGGTCTGCATCCCTCGGCGTGGGATGATCAGCCATCAGCAAGCGACTCCACCCAATACCCTGTGACGTGCTGTTTTGCTCAACAGGTCTGAAGACTTATCAAAGTCTTTTTTTCTCCTTTTCTACAACAAGGCTGCTTTTAGGCCACATTTGTCTCACCTTCGGGCTTTCCATCAGAAAATGTACAAAAAGGAAGCACAGCTGGTAAAGCTGTTCCTAGACAATAACTGTATTATTTTTTAATAGAGAGGAATAAATAAAAGTAGCAGAAACTACGGAACAGTAAGCCTTAATAAGCCACAGATATATTTTCATTCAGCTCATTGTTAACAATAAACATTTATAAATCAGACTCATCAAAATGCTAATTCAATCAGAGGTGTTTTCTGTACGAGCATGACAGCACAGCCGTTACTATACGTTTTGGGAGTCAGTGTTACTTTTTGGGTGATGGAAGTGACATATAATGGAGAAATCTCATTTCCTGCAGTTGCTCCTCAGTCCCACTCAGAAGGTCCAGCTCAGCACCCCAAGGCTAAGCACAACCAATTGCACAGCTACTTAGGATTATTATATCCCCATGCAATAGAACATCCCTCAAAATCCTGTTCTCATGGATAAGTGGTACTCTGCAATCTGGTGCAAACCCCTAGAACCTTCTATTAATTAAAAGTTGCAATTAATGTGTTTAGAGATAGGAAAAACCCACACCCAACAAACCAAACCAAGGTCCACCCCAACTCAGCAAATTCAAAGCTGCAATTCTCAAAATAATAATAAAAAAAACCCAAACCACATTTTTTTCTCACTATCTCTTAGTAGTATCTTAGTAGTAGTAAGAGAAGGTATCTCTTACTTATTATATGATATATAGGATATTCCTAGAGAGAAAAGAAAACCTTTCTACACATCTAGAAACTCCATTTTTGGAATCAAAACTTTCAAACACGGATTTGTGATATTTAAAATACAGATTAACCGTAGCCGTGGATTTGTGCAGCTTGCTCCAGGAATTCAGCCCCCCCGGCTCCGAGCACAGGGCAAAGGGAGCCAGCTGACGGGCACAGCCCTTCGGGGCTCCGTCAGGCAGACACACGTGCCATAATTTAAGAGCTTTTTCCCCAGCCCGGGTACGGTGTCCTCGGGGAATTCCCCACCCACTGTGGGATCCCCCCGACCGGTTGTCGATGGCTCCAATCCCCACCGTCCTCTCACTCTCTTTTTTCCTGCCCGGTTGTGGAAAACTGCAGAGCACCGAGTGTTCCCTCTTCGCGCACATAAACCAGGAGCTGAGGATGCAACTCAGCTCCCATTTCCCCAGCTACAATCAAACTGGGACCGGACTCATCTCTGCCTGGAAGGAACACGTGACATTATCGGGGGGGGGGGGAAAAAGCACAGGGGCCTCATTACAGACCCAGCCCACGTGCTTCTTCATTAATATCAGCCTCCCCACATCTCGCTGCACTCTAAAAACAGTGGTACAAACATAAGCTGTATTAATAATTTATTTTTTTTTGCTGTTAAACATGCCTGAAGTCCTCTGTGACATATTAAACAGTCTTACTGTCTAAGGCCCACCATGCAATTTTTAAAAAGAGCAAAGCAATGAATTATTTCTTCACTTAGCTGTACCGTCACATCTGTCAGGAGCTCCGTTAACGCTCCCAGTGCTGCTCTGGTTTTCTGCTTGTTGCTCGCAGGCCTAAAACACTAACAGTAAGGAGCTCCGAAACGCTAGCTCTTGCCAAGTACAGAAGCAGCACTCCCAGTTCCTCCGGTGCGCGTCACCTACGACTTTGTTTTATCCTGAAGTTTTTGGAAGAGGTGGGAATACAAAGAAGCATGAGCAGAAAGTCAGTCCAAGATGCACCTTCAGGGTTAGGCAGCTCTGGGTGCGGCTGTACCCACCGTGCACCTGAGGGTACCGCAGCATCACGGACCCGCAGCAAAATCTGGGTTGAAGGGACCTTTGGAGAGCATCAAGCCCAACCTTCTGTTCAAAGGAGGGCCCAGGAGATGTTACTCACGGCCCTGTAAAGCCAATCCTTAAATATTTATAGTGAAATACTACGTTTTTACCTAATTCTCCTTTTCAAATTAGGTAACAAGCGTAAGAACACTCAAACACCAGACGGGTGTTGACGTTAATGGAGACCTTTCATTTGCACTGATTTTCATTAAGTCTTTTCACTTAATAAATGAAACGCATTCACTTCTAACATAACTTCAAAACAGAAAGTAAAAGCAAGGTTAAAAAGTTGCTCCAAAGCCACCCAGGACCTCCCTGCTCTACAGTTTTACAGCAATGTGCAGATGCCGCCGCCGATGAAGACACGGCTGCGGAGACCCGAGCAAAGCATCCCAGAGACCCGGTGTTCGGGTGCCGTATGCTGCAGAACCCAAGCCACCGCATTGTTTTCCCGCTGGAGACAGAAAGAAGCTGCTGAGCTGTTTGATAATTACTGTGGGACGGCGGAGAGCCGGTACCCAAATACCTCTTTTGTGTTAGACTTGGGCCTGCCGAAGGCTTGCTGCCATCAATCAGGTTTAGCGAGCGCTGGATCACATCCACACCTGAGAATTTAAGCAATTTAATTAAGGCTTTGTCAATCCCAGAGTTTGCTCAAGAAGCAGCTGGCCATTAACTGCAGAGGACAGGTTGTTCTTTTACACTTGTAAGGCTCTCCCTCCAGGACAAGAACAAACATTTTAGGTCCTTAATCTACAGTTAAGGTTAATCTGTTTTAACAATTTCCTAATCAGCTAAGATGTGCCGGATATCGATGGGAACGGAAGCAGAATACAGCCTTGATTAACTGAAGGGCAAATTAACTTTTCATCTGAATCCTGGGACACCAGAAAAAGAACAGTTGGTAGAAGTGGGAAAATTTGCCTCCCAAAGAGTAAGGAAAGATCTGAACCCCTAACTCTGAGCAGAACAAACAACTACGGGAAAGGCACTTGGGAAGAGAAGAATTACAACCAATCAAGGCTGGAAGGCTCAAAGGGTGGTTCCATTAAGAAACTCAATGTCAGATTAAGACCACAGGGAAGAAAGATATTCTGAATGTCAGTTTTGTTAAAAGGAGTATTTTAGGGGGAAAAGAAAAAAGAAGAAACCAGAAAGAAATGCGACTTCAAGTTGTGAAAGAAGCATTTTTTTCCCCCCGAACTCTGCACCTGATTGCTGAAATAGGTGCTATTTGCACTTTAAGTAGCCACCACCGCAGGTTTTATCAAAGCCTTTTAGTGGAAAACCAGGTTCACCATCTACTTGTTAGGAAGAATTATGCCAGTAGTGTCAGAGATGCCTGGACACGTGAGCAACAGCTGGGCGGGCGTTGCATCTGCTGAGGCTGTGATTAACTACGCTGAGCTTGATGCTGGGGAGCAAGGGAAAAAGACTCTGCAGCCAAAAGATGAAGTCAAGAACATAACACTCGATCACGAAGGAAATCGTTCCGCAGCACGTACGCAGGCAGGACGCGATCTATACCATCAGGTGCGTATGAAGAAATGCCTCACTTCGCTGGTGTCATCACCTGCCACCAGCCGCAGCATCTGTTACACTGAGAAGCGGCTTTTCTTGTAACACGATCTGCAACAAATCAAATGGAACATCCCCAGAATAATTACGAGAGGGAAAAAAAATGCTGATTCACGATTTAAGTCATGTCACTCTAGAGCAAT
Source organism: Microhierax caerulescens (assembly GCA_035590215.1). Classification (NCBI taxonomy): domain Eukaryota; kingdom Metazoa; phylum Chordata; class Aves; order Falconiformes; family Falconidae; genus Microhierax; species Microhierax caerulescens. Next base: position 119,113,153 of record JAVJGJ010000014.1, read on the forward strand.
CTGAAATTTGCTGTTCTTGTTACTGAAGGTTCCTCTCATAAATACCACTGAAAGGAGCAGACACGAGTATAGCACTGGCAAGAAAAACGTCAGTACAAAAGCTGAGGAAGTAGAAGCAACTGAATAACAAGAGGTTAGATGGCAAAAAAACCCTTCAACTGATGAATTTTTAACTGAATGTGATTCGATGCCAAACACTGGCGAAATTAACAGGACCCATGAAAAATTGTTTCATGCTATAAAATAAAATTTGAATGAAACACTGGAAAAGCTTAAGAACCCTAATTTCTCCTCACTGTATTAAAATTGCTAAATATTTGGATGAGTTTAGGCTTCCTAATCTTTAAAGAGACTTCTGGGTACTATAAGTCATTACAAAATTCTGTATCAAGTTTTTTAAGAAGATTCTTGAGACCAGCATCTTTTGCATATCTACTGAAACTGCAGTTTAGTAAGTTGAGTTTTGCGAATATTGTTGCCTGTGTGTCTTAGCAATCTCAAAATTCTCTTTTTTTTTTTTAGCATACAAATTAATTCTGATTCATGAACAGTCATCTTGAGCCATCCAAATAAGTTGTTTCTACCAGCATCTGACGCATACAGAGAATCTACAACAAAAATGCAGCTGAACACACCACTCTTGCCGTTTTTATTCATGCCGTAAAACTGCCATTTCAGCTCCTCAACAACTGCTTTAAGGTACACTTTTCTCACTTTAAAAGGTAAGTATTAGCAGGGCATTTTAAAAAATCCATTGATTTTTCAATATGCCGATGTGAAGTTTACCAACTAGTTCGTCATTAAAACAGAGTCACGAAATCATAAACTCAAGATATTTATCACACTGTCTTTTTGTAACCCCCAACAGAACCATTTACAACCATTTTTCTACTCTAAGAAAATTAATAGAGCAGTAATCTCAGGTACGACTAATCTCACCTAACTGTAATTACCTTCAATATGGGCTTTTACACCACTCCAGCATCATTTTTGAGCTCAGATGAGACAAAAAGGGACTTCTAGGGAGCTAATCAAGAGTCGCCTTCCTTACAGTGTCTCGTGCCCTCGGTGTGAGCAAACACCGTTCAGACACAGCTGCCTCAGACAGCACGTCCCCAAGCGGTCCCACAAATCCCCCTGACTACTCAAACCATTTGTAAAAAACCCAGCAACCCCCCAAAAAACAGACAACAGTCACACAGTGACTTACAACAGGAGCTAACAGCCGAATACACCCTGTGTAAGCTTGCAGCTCCTCCCAGCCCTGCCTGGCACGGTGACACTTGCATGGTGACACTTGCACGGTGGCACTTGCACGCCCCAGGCTCCCCCAAGCCCTCCCTAAGAGCATCCCTAAGCCATCCCCGAGACGGCCACGCTGCGCATCCACGCTCACCACCGCTACTCAGGCACCAGAGCTCCCTCAGCACGACACCAAGTGACTCTGGGCATCCCGGGAGGTCCACGTACACAAAACAACAGCACAGTACTGCAGAGCCTGAAATATTGTTCACTATTTACCACTATTGGGTTCACACGCTTGTAAAAAAGCATCCTCGCTTCTATCACACTGGTACAAGTAAGTTGATTTTGTACAGTCACTTGTTTCCAAGCTGAAAGGCTGAATACGCAGTTTCATTATTTTGCAATTTTTGTAGACAAAAAAATAAAGGTTTCCAGTAAAAATGCTGTTAACTTGCTGCAAGCACTATCAATATCTTTAAAGTTATACAACTAGAAAAAGAAGGGAAAAAAAAAGCATTTGCTAAATCATGTAATAGATCAGCGTTGAGAATATTACTTTTCACAGCAAACCTAAGTGGTGGATTTCTTTCCCCAAAGACCAGCAGGTATTTCACAGCTGTTGCATACGGAAGAGAGCACCGCACACGTGTCTCAACTAGTCCGTGGTATTAAAAAATTCAGTGTTTAGAAGACATAACAAAGACACCAAAGTGTAAAGCTTTATGTCATTGAGCCATCATATATAGCAAACTATACATAAAGATTCTCCAGATAAGATAAAGATCTCTACATAATTTTTGAAATATATTGTTACTGTAAATCACCAAGATTAAAAAAAAACAAAACATGCAATGGTTTATGTTGCTGCTTCTAATTAATTTAATAGCTTCAATTAATAATAACTAGAATTAGTAACACAGTTTTGCTGTTAGAAAATACCAAAGAAATTTCCCAGTGAACTTTTGTGACCCTGCGGATTTGGCCCTTATAATAATAAATGTTGTAAAGTAAATGAGAAAAAAAAATATCTGTTTATAGTTTTAAGACTGCAGTAATTACGTACTTATGAATGACTGATTTTGCAATTTCTTCGTGATCTTCTCTTCCTATCTAAGCTCTCTTTCCACTACACGTGATTTTTCAAATTTGCTAGCATTTCTTAAAAAAAAAAAAAAAAAAAAAAAAAAAAGTCACCCAAACTGAACCTGAATGAACACAAACACCC
>JAVJGJ010000014.1:119115722-119132977 GCA_035590215.1 Microhierax caerulescens
CGTGATTTTTCAAATTTGCTAGCATTTCTTAAAAAAAAAAAAAAAAAAAAAATCAGTCACCCAAACTGATCCTGACTGAAGACTATCTCCCAAAGTGGTGAAGCGCTGAGGGATCCTGCTTTGAGACACAGCCAAGAAACCTCCAGCTGCAGTGTTGAACTGCACTATCGTTATCATCTCCAGCCGCGTCCGACTGTGACGAACCTCTCTTGCAGCCCGCGCCACCACCACAACCAAGCACGTCTGTTTCGCTAGTGAGTCGGCAGTACTCGGATCAGAATCCATCCTCTGCCCTTTGGCAGGGGGAAGATCTGCATTATTTACTACCAGCTACTCTGCCCCCCCCCCCGAATATCAAGATTAGGTATTTGGATGGCTGCAGATCCGCATTACTGAACAGGGGGATCAGCCGTTCCCTTCTGATTTGGGGGGTGGTTCGGGAATTTCATTTTCTCACACATCCACACGGACTGACTGGTTGTTGTCACTGATACCAGTAACTTGATGAACTTGATTAACCAATATGTGACCCTTCACGTGGAAGGGTAAATGCTGCCGTTCTTTTTCCTTCGGGAGCTGTGGTGGGCTGGCCCTGGCTGGGAGACAGGTGCCCACCCAGCCGCTCCGTCACTGCCCTCCTCAGCGGGATGGGGGGGAAGAAAATAAGATGGAAAAAAACCTTGTGGGTCAAGATAAAGGCAATTTAACAAAGTAACAGCAAAGGTCACACAAGCAGGAGTGAAGGAAAACAAAGGATGTTATTCCCTACTTCCCATCAGCAGGTGATGCTTGGCCACTCCCCGGGAAGAAGGGGCTTCACTACTTCACGTAGTGGTTGCTCCAGAAGACAAACGTTGTAAATAACAAAAGCCCCCCTTTCCTCCTCCTTTCCCTGAGCTTTTATATCTAAGCAGGCATCATATCGTACGGAATATCCCTTTGGTCCCTTGGGGCCAGCTGTCCTGGCTGTGTCCCCTCCCGAGACCTTGCCCCCCAGCCCACCGGTGATGGGGGAAGGCTGGAGACAGCCCTGACGCCGAGAGCGCTGCCCAGCCGCAGCCAGCGCGCTGCTGTTACCGACACCTTCCCGGCTGCTGGCACGAAGGGGGGCTCAGCCAGACCCCACACAGGAGGTCACGAAAGGAACGTACAGAAATTATCGTCTTTCTCCCCCACATAAACATGGGTAACTCCTGTGGTACCACACGTTGTTAACTCTGTTTAACCTGATGGTAGGGAGTAATACCGATGCTATGGAAATGGATACCCTGCCCTACACCTGCATCTTCCTCCTACAGCAGAAGGAGGAACAACTGAACATGATTATTTAAGCGTAATCTGTGCTGCCTTCCAAGAATCAAGGCTGGAAAAAAGCAGAGCTGGTGCAGATTACATCAACGTGCTGCATTAGGTTTGCTGGACATGTGCTCTCCCCAGAGCTTTATTTCCTTCTGCCCTACACCTCTGCAGTCATTCTGGGAGGGCTGAGCAAACAAGCCCTTGTTACGGCCACTGTACTTCACATCCCTCCCGCACGGCGAAGGCTGTCCCTGCCAGGTGCACCGCAACGGACTGTAAAGCTTGGGACGTGACTTTACCCTGGATGTCTCCCACCGCCACATCCAGACTTTAAATTTGGTAGCTGAGCTGCAGCAGAAAAGTGGTTTCTCCCAGAAGGGCTGGATGCGCGGAGAGGAGCTGGCTTTTTCTTCCACGTCTTGGACAAATCCCGAGTGCACGAAGGCAATCAAGGAGCCAACAGGCTGCGATACAGAGGGTTCGCAAAGGATTTCAATTTTTTTAATTTCCGTAGATATTTGTTTTGTAGTCAATTCTTTGTGTCATTAAAATGAAACATCTTACTTCAAAATCAAGATCTGTGCTCTTGAACATGAAATGAGAGCAAACAGACCAGGGGCTGCCTCTGTCACCCCCACACACACACACCCCGTCCTTCCATTCCAGGTGATGGGAAATGCTTAAGGAAGTCAGGGGGGAGAAGAGACAGGACTTTATGGAAAGTTGGGACACGGCTGACTTCCCTTGTAAGAACTCTGGACTAGGAAGAAATTTAATTTTGTGCAGCAATTAAAAAAAAAAATTAAAAAATGTTTGGGAGCAATTTTAAGTGCACTGGTTGCACCTTGAGAGATGCCAAAAAAGCAGATTAAGACAAAACATAGCATACTTACTGGCTCACTAGTATGTCGCCTGGTCAGGATTAATTTTCTCATGCAATGGGGCTGCCTGAGAGATGAATTCCCAAAGAGACAGCTGTCCAAAAGCCCAAAGAGTCTCCTGCTGGTGAACGTCAAAAGCATGAACTAATCCCCACCCTGGTTCTGGCCAGGAGCCCTCCCAGCTCTGTCCGGGAGGAGACAGAGGCAAAGCTCCAGGTCACAGAAGCATCAAGAGCTTCAGCAGGGAGTCCTTTGTTCCCAGTGTCGCTTCCCAACACCGCACATCACACCCAACTGCCCGCTGCCTCTTCTCTGTAGGTGAGCCCAGACCATACTGCCTCACCATCAAGTTTCCAAAACTAGGGTGGGAAAGGGAAGGAAGCCAGACAGCGCATCCAGCCACATGCTGCTCTTTCTCCTGCCCTTTGCCCTCCCCAAGCAACAAACTGGACGCTCTGTACAAAATGAAAGCCACCAAGTTTTCTGTAGATGCTTCTGTCCCACCCACCAAAAGCGCATACGCACAGTCACAGCGGAGGACAAGACCAGAGGTTTCACCTGATCTGGAAACTAGCTATGGAGAGATGCATCTTAATTAATTACACCCTGCTTTATAAATCCAGCAGACACCATGACACATGTGCTACACTGGTTTCGACGATGCTGGAGAAAACGAATTAGCTGATAAAGGGAAAAAATTGCCTTTTCATCCTTTTTCCATTTGAAATTAATTGCAAAACGTGTACCAGTGTACTGCAAAAATGCTGAAGTCAATATAAAAATTTGCACATGTAAGGACCCCCATGTATTTGATATATATTTCATACCATTTTACTTTTAAATAATAAAAACTTTTTGAATGAACCCGTTTACAGGCATTTTTGCTACATCTATATAAACTACCTAGAAAGAGCAATATTACCATTTCTATTTTTCAAGAGTAGAAGCTGAACAAACTAAAAGAGAAAAATGAACTGTTCAGCAGAGGTTTGAGCTTCGAGAGTCTGGACTTCATACCCAGCAGTGATGAACTTGCTGGAATAAGAATATGGAACGTCAAAGGTCACATGAGACCACAGTTCTGGGTGTTCAAGCACAGGGTCACCAGCCTGGCAGACACATAAACACTTCTGCAAACATCCTAGGTCGCCAGCCCGACGTCCGTGGGACCAGCAGGTGGGAGCAGGAGGTGTGACCCAAGGCCAGCGCCAGGCTGTGCGCCGCAGGAAGGCAGCACCTCTGGCAGCCGAGGTAGCCCCAGCTCTTCTCATTTCCAGAGTAGCTGGAAGAGCAACGCAAACGACGACTCCCTCTGTTCGTAATTAACAAAAGCTAAGTGCTAAGGATGTTACTTAACGGACTGAAACTCATAAGGTGAAGGTAATGGCACCTGACCTCCCTGCGTTAATTCCAGCAGTTATCAGGTCCTTCAACTTCACGCTCCGTTTCAGACCGAGTGAGCCATTCATTGCTTTCTGAAGAGGCACAACAGTCAGCCCACGGTGTGCGACGCTTCATCTCAAAAAGGAGAAACAAAACGACAACCCAGAATATTTAGTTAATACGTTCAGATCACATAATCCCTAGATTAAAGCCCACAAATTTGAGCACACAGATATATTTATGATAAACTACAGATCTCTGAAAGCAAGGTGTAAGACTCTCCGGACTATAGGTGTCCATGTGGCAAAAAATCCACTTACAGTGCCAAATAATTTTTCCAATTTACACTACTGAGCCCTCAGGAAAATCTTGCTCCAGTTATTCCAAATTATCATGACCCAGCTTTGGCAGAAGTTCAGGAATGAAGTACAACACTCATTACCTTATTTTGATGTTGAATCCAGATGAGAGTGGGATATAGCAACCAAAATACAGAACTTCTTCAAAGTAACACGCCTGAACAATAAAATAAAAATTACTGGCACATTTAGAGAATGTTGAGCACTATTGTCTTTAGTGATGATATTTGTTCTTGAGATTGCCAACAACTTCTCAGGAAAATCGTGACGTAAAAAAAGTTTCAGGAGCGTGAACAGAAGATTTGCAAAATTGTAAATTTGCAAGTAAGACCTATCAAGATTACTAGCATAAAGATTTTCGAACTCTACATTCTAAATCATTTTTTCCCAAAGAAGCAAAGTCCAAAGACAGAAATCTCTGGTCACAAACCCACAGGAAAAAAAAAAAAAAAATATCCAGACAATTCACTATACATTTTGCTCCCCCCCAGCCTTGGACAAAGCACACAATACCTGCCAGCAAAATGGCTTATTTCAATGCAACCACTTAGACGGTCTATTTGTCAGTGAAAGTAAGGGCTTTCAAAGACCCCTACAAACTAAATACATCAAAAGGTGTACGCAGTTTTGCTGATATTGATGTTTTCATACAACGATGTTGGAGGGAGTTACAAAGAAGTCTTGGCTGGCTAGGAGCGACAACCTTAAGATTACACATTCCTATTAAAATAGAGGCCATACTGGAAAACGATCAACAATTTAGAGCATTCTTCTGACAAAACACAACTGTCTGACATAGTATAGAAGTATATACAATGTGCAGGAATTCTCCACCTTGTTTGCTTTAAACAATTTAAACAATTTAAACAATTCAAACAATTTAAACAATTCAAGTGACCTGGCTGAAGTCATTCCCCTGCTGAAAAACACACAACTGAGAAATGGTTCCCAGTAAACGGGGCAGGAACGGCTGAATGTCACCTTCTGGTGCTTTGCATTGTCGTTCGTACCAAACAGCCTCGTTACTATGAACGTGGGCTTGTCTATACTGAGCATTCAAGGGTCACGTTACCGCTCCCTGCACAGAGGGCACCCTTGGAGGTTTGATTTCAAAAGCCAGGCATCATAGTGTGCATTCCCTGCTGACAAGAAGTCAGTCGGAGCCTATTACATCACTCTTCAGAGTGGTAAAGCAAATGCAGGAAACCCCCCAAAGCGATCAGATAAATGATTCTGTTCGTTAGTTTGGCACCAGCGTGTCTGGTATCGAACGCTGACGATACGCAGCCTACCGACTTTCCAATTCCTCCTGGTTTGTGTCAACAAGAAACGTACGCCGTGACAGCGGCACACTTGGTAGTAAAGTATGGGAGAAGAGGGAAAGTCGGGGGAGGGGACGCAATGCATTTCCCAAAGGTGTAAGGGATTGCACGTGGCCAACAGGCTGCCGTTCGGAACAGAAAGTCCCAGTTCAGACCAGCTCTGAGCGTATCGCCCTGCACCAGCACATTAGTTTTCAAACCCAATTTGTCAGACAACCCCCCCAAACCAGGGCTTCTTCAAAAGGTCTTTTTCTCCTCTAACAATACGTTTCACATAATCTTCACGTATCTCCAATATCAAGACTACGAACGAAGAAGGGAAGCAAAGAAAGGAAAATAATCCAGAGATTAACCTATTTCACAGAATCATCCCAGGATAGTTCAGGGTGGACAGGGTCCCGGGAGGTCTCCAGCCCAGCTCCCTGCTCAAAGAGGGCCAGCCATGAGATCACAGCAGGCTACTCAAGGTCCTACTCGGGCAGAAGCCTCCAAGGATGGAGCCTGCACAATCCCTCCAGGTAACCCGCTCCTTCCCAGTGAAACTTTCCTACCCTCCCAGTGAAAGTATTTGTGGTCTTTGCTGCCCAATTCCATTTAAGACCGCTACCTCTCATTCTGCCCCTCGGCACCTCAGTGCTGAGCCCAGCTGCCTTGGCTGCAACCTCCCCGTAGGGAGGCTGCTGCCGGGTGCCCCAGAGCCCCCTCTCCTCTCCCCCGGGGCTTATGAGCCCCACTCCCTCAGCCCCCCCAGCACGCAGCAGGCTCCCCACCACGACCGCTCCAGTTTATCCATGTCTGTCCTGTAGCGGCAGGTCCAAAATCAGGCGCAGTATTGTAGATGCAGCCTAGTGAGGACCAAGGAGGGAAGCAGCACTTCACTGGACCTGGTGCTGTTCTCCCGTTACTGCAGCCCAGGACACTGCCCTCTGCTTCAGGGGCGCAGCTTGTGGTCAGCTTCTCTGTCGAGATCTCTGGGAGATCCTGGTGAAACCCGAGGGAAAGGCGGCTCTGGGGACTTATTGTGCCTGAGGACTTCTTATCTGTGTCCATTAACTTCTCCTTTGCAGCCTGCCCCTTTCCCCACCTCCCCAGCACCGCCCTTTCAAACTGAAACCCTGCTGTGATCTACCTACTTGTTTCCCTCAATAACTGGTTGAAGCATTTTCATGCTTGGAGGAGGAGGAGGAGATGGTGGTGGTGGGGAACAACAGTTTAAGGACCTGTTAGGTCACTTGAGATCCCCTCAAGATCTCGCGCTCCATCACGTTGTGGTTGCTACAGTCACCATTACATCACCAGTCAGTTTCCCCTTGCTCATGAGCACTATTACCCCAGCTGGTCCATTAGCATCCACGTTAACAAAGACAAGTAATTCTAAGTCTACTTCAGTATCAATTTTAGAATTTCAAGGTATTAAATCTTGTGTAAATGATGGATTTTGTGAAAAATGCATTTAAGCTGCCTTTAGACTTTAAAGTCTCTTAGTATTTTGAGTGATTTGTTTTAGCTACTTTGCTCAGTCATATACTTGGGGCCATAAGAATTCAGATACAGAGCCGCACTTGATGGCAGTGGTCACTGTATCCAGACTTACGGCAGTAATGAGCCTTTCAACATCTTGAGATTAGTCCACGTATTAGAAAAATAATGTAATATGAACTTCCAGACTAAGAAATACTTCGGTATCAAAGCTCATGGCAAAGCACGGGGAAATGAAGACTAAGCTGGAAAATACTACCATCGGTATTTCACCTCTTTTTCTTTAGTTTATCTAAAGCAACCAGATGCATACCGTGAATAAAAAAAGGCTACTTTGCAGCATTTCAGTGAGTATTAGAAAAGTATACACTTGAGCACACAAGTAAAATATAGTCAGAGGGATCTGGACTTTGAATATATATGGTCATTTTGTAGGTCACACTAAACCCCTAAGAACACAAAAAGCGTCCGAGTCTTCTTTCTATTAATAGCACACTTGGGAATGAGGAAGGGTAAAGGAGACTACTTCCTTCACAGTTAAAGCACTCTATAACTAGTTTACTATTAGCAAAAGGCTTTTAACCCCCCTCCAGACAGCGCTGGTTTTTGTGCGACAGAGCAACCTTCCCACCCCAGCCCAACCCAACCATCAGGTAGAAGCAGTAACACTGCTCTGTTATAGCGGCGCCGTCCTCGATACTTTTTTGGGATGAGGCTTCCATTCAACGTATCCAGCTGTGTCTGATGTAGATGACTGTCTCCTAGGACAACAGCAGATGACCCCTCTATTTTACCCTGCGATGGGGCTGCATCGATTCTGCAATCCCACCTTAGCACTGTTTCAGGTCACAGCCTGGCATTTGTGTCAGTACTGCCACTTCTCATTCTCTTTATGGTCCCGCTGGATGAAAGCCACAACGGGTGTTTTGCTCACCTACAACAAACACTGTCATATATGGAGCCTGGTGTCCTATGGAAACAAAGCTTATGGAATCACTCTGAGCCGGGTACCTGTCCATCCATCAGCTGAGCCCTAATTTGGACTGAACATCAGAGTTGATACACAGCTACCAGCCTCAAGGATCTTACGTACGTACGATCTTCTCACTAACAGAGGAATATGTTAAGCCCATATACATTTTAAATTGGTTCCCCTTCAGAGAAATTAAGTCACAACTGGCTGATTCTGCTTGGAAGTGGGTCAGGGTTATCATGGAGAGGACCGCAGGGCTTCAGCAGTTTGAGGAGGCATGTAGGTGTAGGGGTGTAGGACAGACAATACGAAGCTGTTTGAAAAGAGACTTTGTTATCCCTTCTGCCTACAGATGAACATGTTGAATTGGGAACACACATTAACTAGCATATTCTAACCAACAGGATCAAGATCTACAGCAGCATGTCCTGAGTTGTATCTTCTGGGAAAGACCGCCCTTAACAAATGATCAGAAAGTTTTTGTAAGAGAACTCTATGGAAGAACACGTGGGAAGGGAAGTGATACTTATTTAACAGATCTCTAAGTTGTTTTTACCTGCTCCATTCTCCTATAGATTTCATTCACTTACACTCTTGCAGTTGAAGACTTGGAAGCACCAAAGTATGTGCGCCCAAGCGCTCCGGCCAGCACCTCTTGTGCGCAACACCGATCTGAACACCAGCATCCTGCACCATCACTCTCACGTAAACTGCCGGGGTCAACACGTGCTATGGCACCATCCTTTGTTTCAAAGTGTTGCTTGCTTCAGTCTCCATAAATCTTAGGACTGACTGTTGTTCACTGGTCGTTTCTTCTTGTTTGTTTGAAATATGTTTGGTTTTCCTTCATGAGCTAACAGAAAAGAAAAATCACACGGGTGATATGCTGCAACCTCACCGTCATCGTCCTCTTGCCAGCAGAAGACACTGTGTTCTAAGTAGTTCTCTGTATTGTGCTCTTAGCAGAATGCAAGCCTTCTGGTCTCGACAGAAAACATATGTTCTTCAATTTTACTACTAGAAATGGTGTCCTGGGTAGAGTACCCTCAAACTGGCTCCGTTGTCACCCACAGAGGCCGTTCTTACAGTCCTCGTCCTGCTCCTTCTTCTGGCGCTTTCACAGAAACACAAACACATGCACACAGCGCTTCCACTCATGCTCCATTCATCCAACCTTCATAAATTTGACTAAATTCAAAGCATTAAGACTTGAATGTGCAGTTTTCCTTCCAAGTTCTCATAACTGTTCCAAAGTAATCGAGACTTGTCATTTTGAAACCAGTATTTGTTACAATCATGGTATTTTGAGGGTCTGGATAAGGAAGTAGGCACAAAATCCCAGAACCAGAACCAGCCTCTTCACTCTTGCCCAGACACCCCTGGAAGAACTTCACAATCTCTTTTACACCAGGGCACATACAAAGATTCCCCACCCAAAATGCCTCAGTAACTGTCTTTACAGTAAGCACCCGCAGTGCCAGGTAGCTTTTCTGTCTAGAAATGGTAAAAATCATGCCTCCCATTGTACAGTGTTAATGAACTCTGCAACTATTATGACACAACTGATTTCACTTTGGTCTTTACCCTTGTACTGGCACTCCATATACATGTGATGACCGGTACACTTGAGAAGACATGATAATAGTTAAGGCACAAAACCTTCCCACTATTTATACGACACACTGTTTCCATGTTTTTTGTCTATTTTTTAGAATTGCCTCTAGACCTTGCACCTAGACCCTAAAAGGCTGATTAGTTCAATTAAGCTAATAAAGGAGAAAAAAAAATATAAAGCCTATCTCAACCTTCACTTGACATTAACAAAAGTGTTTACATGGCACAGTTCCTGGCTTTCCTAGCCAGCAGAGCCTCTGCAACACAACCGATTAATTAAACAGTGCTGAGAAGTTAACACCGAGGGTTACTGATTAATTGTATGTTAGAGCTGTCTAATCAAGTACCCAAGGCACTAAACAAATACAAAGATAAATTATACACTGATTAACACAATTATTTATAGTTTTATTTTTAACTGCTTGCTTGCCACATAGTAGACTTCAACCTGAATAAACAAGCGGGGAGGGTGATCAGGATCACTTACTGTATTTCCCAGCTGGCTATTATGTCTGTTTTCCCTTCAAGTGGAATATATTATTATAAATCCTACTTTGTGCATGGCCATCACATACGCATATACGCTGCATGAGCAGCCATACCCCATTCATTTATCACGTATTTTTGAGTACTACTGCTTGCTAATTCGTGTCTCCAAGGCCTTAAATTCCACATTGCAAACAGCTGCTAGCCTTCATTAAGAGAAAGCAAGCAATCTCCTCTAAACACTACAACCTTATAAGAGGACAAGATTCAGACCCAGAGATGATCAACAGCTTTTTCTTTAATTCGCAAGCTCTTCTGTCTAACAGCAAATCTCTCATTTCCAGGATCTTCGCTTCAGTGTTTGAATTTCCAGTCCCAGAACTGCAACACTTCTCCATCTGGTAAGGCTATTTTCATAGCGTCCTCTAAACCATCACATAATTCCTTTCTCCATTTGACAAGACCAAGAGATGAATACTGAGATGTGCCCTCACTCCATGGCTTCTGTGTCGTCCTTATACACCACAAAATAAATCTTTTTCCTTGTAAGCACTGGGACAAGTTTATTCACCCTTAGCATGGTTCAGACGAGTCTTTTGAAGAAAATGTTTCAGGAAAGGCTTTGAAAGAAGGAAACTGCAGAATCATTCTTATTTTCCCCCAAGTCACTGAAAACAGAAGTTTGACTCCTGAAGATACATCATCAGTCCTCCTCCCAGACCTGCCAACCCTGTCTGACCCGTACCAAGAGGCCAAGGAGAAGGCTCTGCCCCTCCTGTGTCCAGCACCCACCTCTCTCCTCTGACAGGGAGGGGAAATAAACCTGTGCCTCACAAAAGGCAACAGTTACCCAGAAAGTCCAATGGCTTTTACCCATCCCCTAGTACTTTCCCTGGGATATCCACTGTTTCATACAAAGATTTATTAGCCATTTTAATGAGGGAAGCCCTTTGTCAGTCTGTTCTTAATACAGTCAGCACAACCACCCAAGTACAAATGTTTATTCTTGTCCTGCACATCTCTTTTCTTAGAAGCCACTGTATCGCCAACGTAACCACAATCAAACCGGCCGTTAAACCTCTTAACAGCGAGGCAGTTCGAGCTTTCCCTCTGCATCTAAACAGACCCATTTCCCACCTTATTACACTAGTTTTAAAGGAATCCCTGCCACAAGACCGGTTCCAGAGGCTCAAGCACATTGTGGCAGCCAACCCTGTGTCCTCCAACAAGACCCGCAGCGAACGACGCGTCGCCTTGTTTCCCCGTAGAGCTGGTACGCGTGAGATCCAACAGCTCCAGCGTGCCACCTTCCCCCACCCTCACGTAACTACTGTTTGAGGCTGCTCAGGGGGGGCGAAAATAGGACAGCCTCAGGAAGCGTGGATCAGCACGAAGAAAAAGAGAAGGTCAAAGGCTGATTGATGTCACCACCGAACACTGTAATAAAACATTAAGATTTGGTCAATTTACATTGATAAAAGTCATGAATGTCATAACAGTGCCACGGTCTATTTTTTCTTCATGTTAAAATTACCTTTAGAATTCATCTTTGCCCCCTTTTTGGTTTTTTACTTTTTTAAATCTGGTTGCAATTACAATCAATTGAGAACAAACAACCCCATCCCTTATCTCCTGAATTACGGATTCTGTGACATCAGTGTAAATTATACATTCAAAAAATCTGTCTTTCCTTGTTTCCAAAAGTGGTTAATTATACAACATTGGAGAACTGTCTTTTGGAAGGCTAATTTTCATAAGAATCTTTAAATGCGCAATAGCTTGTGTCGTTTAGAAAGCAATTTTCACACAGCAGAACAGCGGGAACATCCAAAGAACACTCGGCTTCGTGCATGTATTTACCACCGCTGTACAGATGGAGCTCACGCTCGCGTGCCACCACCGTTTCTCCAGCCACGCGCTCCCAACCCCCGTGAGCACAGCTCTCTCCGGCGCCCTGCGTTTCCCAGCATTACATGAGCGTGTGTGCCCTCCCATGAAATTTTAGATTCAACTTGAAGCTGTGATGCTTGTTCTGCACATGCTAACATACCTGCAACATGCTGTCGCTGGCAGCCCACCTTCAAGAGCTGCTACCACTCTCCAAAAGCCCCGTATTTAACTCACCAAAAGGCAGGCAGCAGCTACTTGTAAAGATGTTACGTGGCCATCACTGTTACAACAGAAATGTATCAATCCTCTACCATTAAGTAAAAATAAACATCTCATTGTATATTTGTTTTATGTCCAGATGAAGAGATCATATAGGGGTTTTTCTTACTTTTTCTCCTAGTCTGGTTTAGCATAGGTATTTATTGTCTCGCACTGTTAGCATCATGGCTATCGTACTGCAAGTTTAACTGGTTTCCTTCATTTTGACACAGAATTGTAAGCTAATTTAATGGTAATCCAACACATTTGTGCCTTCCTTTAACCACATAACACCTTTTATTCCAGTTCTTTAAAACACACTAAGGAAAAAAGAACGTTGTTCCTTATCTTCCAGGTTTCTAATAATGCTCTCTACCACCTTCTCCCATTTTCCGCACCATGCTGTGTTGCAACACCACAGCTCTTCCATGTAGCTTTCTGCTTAATTTGTCACAGAGTATTTCGAAAAACTAAAAGTAAATGGCCTTCAGGTCATCATTTAAACTGTTTGTGCAACCAAGGCACTTTTAAAAGCCTATGCTGATATGCCCTGCGGCTGATGACAGCCCTGGCAGCACACGCGCCAAACGAGAGTATCACGGAGCAGCCAGGTAAATGCTCCCAGCTTCAGCCAGCAGCACCCAGACACCGCAGAAGCACACACCTCCATCCAGGAGACTGAGTTTAGAGCAGAGCTCTTTCCTCTGTCAGTACAGCCCCTGGAAAACGCGTCAGATCATGTGTCATTTCTATTTCAAATGCTTTTCAAATGCTCCATGGTTTCAAAACACTTTTTAAGGGCTTATTTCCCAGGGGCTGCTGCTCTCCCGGAAAAAATACAGTGAAACAACTGAATGAGTGCATTTGATACAGACAACTGCAAACCTCCACGTATTTTTCCCATTCTGGGGTAAGGAATGACTCCAAGCTCTTTAGCTAACCTGCTCAACTGACTTGCCATAAATTTCCCCAGCAAACCTGCCCGGACAAGCCTTTAACAAGAAACAAGTTGTGTGCATGTTTTATGATGCCATGAGTCAGAGCTGTGCTGTAAGCATTAAGCAGCTATACATTGCTTCTTGACTAAGTGTCTGAAAAGGTTATTACCCCTGTACCACGTCAGGAGAACAAAAAAAAAAAAAAAAAAAAAAAGTAGGTAAAATAATCCCCTGCTTAGGGGGTTGTATGAAGGCGGTAGCCTGGTATTTAAGCAGCAACACAAGGCACACAGCGTAAGGAACTCAACAATCTTAACAGCACACACAGGCTCTTCGCAATCCTCACTTGAGAGACAGCAATGAAGTTGTCACTGCTCTTCACCAAAGCCATACCTTCTTAGGAGTCTCCAACAGCAAAGCTCAAATATTAAATCCAAAAAACATTCACATGGATCAAAAGGCAGAATTTTGCATAAGGCTGTTTATGCTAAAGCATTTAAGTTTTGACGTTTCCACGCAGGAATTTCAAACGAGCTTATCTGTGGGTGGTTTTTGATGGATTATGTATCATAAAGAGCAGAGTTATTAAGAAAAAGCTACAGGTGAGCTCATGATTTGTGTTTTTCATTAACCAAAAATGACCTGAAACTTAAAATTATTGAATTCAGCATACTGCAACCTGGCACTACCCTCACAACCTTCCTCCTACAATAACAGATCTAATTACATGTCTTGCTATGAAATTTAGTTTCAATACCCTTTGAACACAAAATTAGCTTCATTGTTATCCTTATTGTATCATCGCTAAATTGCACCTGCGCAAGTGCCCAAGTGCTCTAACTGAAGGTTTACAGGATGAATGCCTCAGAAACTAACTGCCTGAACTACATAAAGATGATTAGGGCAATTATTCTTGGGTAAAAGTGTTTAACACAATGTCAAAACCATACAGCATTTGTGCATTTAAGTACGCCATCCCTGCTGTTGCCTACAACTGTCTTCCATCCAAGCACTGAGGTTATTGTCAGGGAAAACAAGGTCTTCTAGCTTTCCTAGCTCACCCCCCCCCCTTCTTTTCATGCTGGTGCTAGGCTCCTTCTACAAGTTAGTAGGCACTTGCAATTTGCAAAATAACTTGTAAACAGGATTTGCAGAAAAATAATAAAAAAATATGGCACCTTCTGTAACAGAGGGCTGAAATCGTAACAAAAATCCTGCTATTCCAAATAGAATTTGCTTTGGTTTGAACTTCGAACTCAGCACTTGTGAGCAAGAAACTTCTGTCCGTAAAGGAAACCTTTGCAAACCTGCTAATGCCCAAGATACAAGGCATGTTAATGAGAAAATGATGTTGTTTACATACTTCGAAATGTCAAGTTTGTCTCCGATTTTCTTTATGTAACAGGACTGTATACCAATGGTTCTGTATGAATAAAAGAAAAAAAAATAAATAGTGTTTGACACCAGCGCCACTACTGCAAACACACACCAGTAAGCTTATATACTTGTAGTCAAAGGTCACACTGAGAATTCAGAACCTTGCCCTGTTATTAACCAGAAGTTTTTCCTGAATAGCAGCTTACTGCTCACGCGTGTGAGGTTAAATACTGGGACGGGGGAACAAAGCAATATCCGAAGTAGATAGTCTATAAAACACTGGGTTTGCAAAAGTAAAATTACTTTCTAGTTCAATCTACCACAACCAAAAAGCTTTATTTCAGAACAGGTTAACCGAGAGGTATCCTCCCGCATTTGCTCCCCAGATGTAATCATCTAATGATAGATGAGGATGGGGTGGGGTAAGATCCCACGGGCTGTGCCTCTATCAGCAAGCACAGCAGGGCAAGGGCACAGGCTCCCCATGTCTACACGCTGGTTGAGTTTCGCATGCGCTGCAGCACGATGTGGCCGTGCCGAGGAACAATTCAAGCAAAACTGTGTCCCAGCAGGATGCCTAGCTGTTGGATGTACCCCATGCCCTGCTGCCTGCCCTTTTCGCTGGCTAGTATGGATGCTGCTGCATGAGGGAGGGCAGGGGGACTAGGGATGACTGCAACAAGCCTAGTGGGGAAGAGGGAGAAGCAGCAGAAAGGCAGGTGGCAGGAAACATCAGGGTTCTAGGGAAAAGAGGAGCATAAGAAAGAAGGCGAAAAGCAGGGAACTGCTGGATAGGAGACTTCAATTATTTAGTCTTTGAGATTAAAGCTCATTAACAGCCTCCCCTCCTTCCCCACCTATGCACACTAATGCTTTAATCTAGTTTTCAGAAGAAAAAAAACCCCAAATCTTAGAGACTTTTACTCATGGTCACATGAACCATCCAGGTCTTTGAGTTTTAAAATGGAAAGATAGGTGTTATCCAACTTCAGAACACTACCACAGCAACCCTCTACCTTCACGTGACTACGACACGGCTTCAGTTCTGGTCGGTTCAGACTTGGGGTGGGAGAAGCGAATAAAGAAAAAACAAAAAAAGTGAAGTGTAGATGCATTGAACTACACTTTTTCTAATAAACCATAAACTAAACCTGTGTGTTTACTTTGCAATTTAAATTATTGCTTCGTAAGTACAACAGTAAGAACTTCTTAGCAGGACCACTTTATCCTTTGTGTATTCCCATAAGTAGGGCTTATCGAACTTCTAGACTTGGCATAAATTATTATGGAGAAGATTTACAGGCTTAAGAGATATTTTTCTAATTTATACAGACTTGATAATAATTGTACTTCACTTTTTAGTACATGACATTTTTATTTACGTTTCCTTTACAACACAATTCAAAAAATGGAAATACAAAATACTTTGCTGGGCTGAGATTAAAAACTCAGAAGTATCAAAGGAGCTAAGTAAGCGAAAAATGTAACGTGACCCCGTATTTTCCAGAGTTACACAAAATTGCCAGCATGTTCCAACACACAGTTCACATATTATTACCTTTAAATGTTTAACAATTCCAATTAAATCTTATGTTGCTTGGGTGCTTCTCTTTGTAGCTATACTAATTACTGTATACTTTTTAACAAGGGAATCACAAAAAACACATTTACACCTTTATCAAACAGCAAGAACTCTCAGACCTACTGTAATTTGAATCATACAGGGAAAAAAAACAAGTCTGCTTATTACCAGCCTATCTTTCTTAATAGACCAAGCACTTTCATATAATGGTAATTAGCCAATTGCTATCACACACAGCATTTTAGCAACTAAACCCAGACATCTGAAAACGCTAAACTAGAAACATTCCCTCCCAGCACCCAGAGTATCCCGTGCCATCATGCAGTAAGTCACTTCAGATATTATGTAAAAAACCACTCAGAATTCTTCAGAGCAACAACATGAACATATATTTAAAGTTTTACCATGCTAGTTTACATGAAGTCCATCAGTCAAGAAGCCCACAAGAATTTATTCTGGAACATGGTTTTTTGCATCACAAGACATACGGCTAAATAGGAATTTTAGTTTTGCTCAAATCCTAAGCTGATGCTAAACAAATGGTTTAGCTGTACAAGGTTCTCCGCCACGTTCTTGTGAAGTCAAGTAAAGTTGACTGGCATTTCACCATGGTTACCATCAAAAAGAACAGATCTATTGTTAGAAACACACAACCTGTTCAAATAGATGGTTATTCACATTCGTTTGTAGTACAGTATAAAAATCACAGCTCCTTTTAGGAAAGTCAGCTCCAGCTTAAACAGCGGGTTTGGGTTTATTTTGGTGGAGGGTTCTTAACAGGTGGCGGGATGGTTTAATTCCAATATTTATTTATAGCTTGTAAATTTAACATAGAAACCACCTGGGATGGAAAAGTTAGAGGGAGCAAGAGCAGCACTTCATCATGTTGTAAGTCCAGCAGCAACATTTGAGTTTGCTCCCCTGTTTCTGTGTTACAAGTGACATCTCTCACTATGCAAAAACTTTCCTCCAGCCCATCTGACCTGGGCCAAGAGTGGGCACAACAGCTGTCACACTTTTGTGCCAGAAAAGCTGCTTCTGAGTCAGTGCAAGTATTCCTCTGTTGCTGCCTGCCACAAAATTTGCTCGATTCTGGACATGCTCATTTCAGCGAGAGAACCAACATCCCCGCCTGTTACTGCTGCCCTGCGCCAGGGCTGATCCCTGCCGCAGCACCAGCCACAGCGCCGCGTGCTCTGCGGGGCAGGGGACAGTGCCGACTGCCACGTGCAGATCGATGAAATCCTGAGGGCAACATTTCCAAGAAGGATTTTGCTAATCGAATTAGGCATTGTGCACATAAATGATAATTTATTTTTAATCACTCTTAGGCATCCGCATTCTAAAACCCCCCTTTTTTTTTTTTTTTTTTCACACCCCTACACAAGTTAAGCCACTGGTAGTTAAGGGGAAA
>JAVJGJ010000014.1:119157189-119168099 GCA_035590215.1 Microhierax caerulescens
GGGCGGCGGCCCCCCCCCCGACACGGCCAGGCTGTCTCAAGAGTCACTCATCACCTTAATTCTTCCCTGCAACAGAGGGAAGTACCACCATCTCAGAAGAATTGCTGCTCTTGCCCCAAGTCCTGGTGGAAGCTAAACCTCCTTAGGCTTTCTGCCCTGGACGTGTGCTGTTCAAAGTCAAGTCACACTGCAACTCCCACCCTCCACGCCTTGCAGGGCAAAGCTTGGCTACCCCTGACACGGGGAGAGCTCTTGAGTATACAACCCATCTGGTACAGCTGCAAATACAATCTGCACAAGGTTAAGCATTGTGGGCTCACAAACAGCGTGTTGGCAGTAGCGATTATCGAGGATGTGCTGCTATTGCAGAAGCAGCCCATACAGCCTTCTAATTGCAACTAAAGATTTACCAAGCAGCCAAAGGCCGCAAAGCATTCACTGTGTTTGAGGCGTAGCTCAAGCAAATGACACTATGCCACAAGAGACATAAAGCTCAGATTATTTTTCCACCACTGAAGTACCAGAGTTTAGGTTAGGCTTCTCAAATCCTCTTAAAAGGCATGCTGTGGTACTTCCAAACTGGCTTAACAGCCCAGGATTGCTGACATGTCCAAGGGAAAAGTGGGTCTCCTAAGCCGCTGTCAGTCCCAATTGTAGACAGAAGGAAACTGTTGTCAAACTTCACTGTTCAAAAAGCCTGGCATATAGTACCACTTACTCCAGAGACCATTGATTACTTTCCTCTTTCATTAAATGATATTTAAAAAAACCCAAAATCCAACACTCAACCCACATCCAGTCCTCCATCTTCCCTGAATAGAAGGAATCAAATCAACTTTGTAGGTCTTTTCCTTTGAAGCTGCCATTAAGATAATGGGAAACTGCCAAGCTGAGCATTTTATTAGCAGATGGAAGTTTTAGGTCTTAACCTCACACCTGGAATTAACGCAAGCCTGAATAAAGCTGTTTGTCTAGTATCTATCCTTACTGCCTTTCCTAAAGAAAGAGTAATGGTCCATCTTTATAGAAAGAACAGAAGAAGAAAAAAACCCACCAAAACACACCAAAACCCCCACTAAATAAACCATCCAGACTTTATGAAAAGTTTTAGCAAGAAAATAAAGATTTTCATTGCAATAGTCCTCTTAAAGCATTATTACCATCTTCAAGTAACTGGGTCCCTCCAGTTTTATGTAGTTTACTACACAGTCACAGAACTTGCAGACCATGAGCCACCAATCTCCTTCTGCGGTTATAAAAAAAGTCAGTGCTGTAGGGTATGTCCAAAAAGTAACAAATATTTACTCGACTGCACAGAGAGCCTCCTCCCAAAGAGCCACGGCCCCCGCCACACTCGCCACTCTGCTCTTCCACACATACATGAAAGGTTTCTCAGAACAATCATCACCATTTCTGGATGGTGACACCTCAAAGATTAGCACAGTTGAAAAGCAAGAAAAAGCAAGCTATTTACAGGGCTTTTGCAAATTTGAATCCCCACCTAAGACAAGGCACCCCACCATAGCAAGAGGGCTAGGTTTTATATACACTTACACAAAACTTCCAAACATGAAGCTTATACATGGCCCTCAGGAGCAAGCACATATAAAGCTGTAACAATAATTCACTTCAAGAAACAGTTTAAAAGCACTACTTATAGCCAGAAAAATTAACAAGCTTTTTGGGCTGAACCATCAACTTCAGTCTTCAAAATAACTCCCACATTTAATAAAACTGGACTGTGAATTCCAGCTAAAACTAATTTACCTTCTTCTTCTCCTCCTCCAGGTGCGGGTATCACCCCTCACGACACCCCGCTGCTTTCTGGATGAAGCTTCTGGCAGCTCACGCTCGCCCATTCAGCATTCATTAAAGAAACACACTGCATTATTCATTCCTCTGTGCCCTGTGCCACTGATGCAATGGAAAGAGAGCCAAAGATCACCAGCATACCAAGTGTGCTGAAGCCCATCCTTCCTTATCACTGCTGTACTTGCAGATGGACATAATGATTAAAAAATGACCCACTGAGTGCTTTGCACACCACTCAGAGCAGGAGGGAAAAAAGAATAAACGGGACGCTCCTAAAGCCAGCAGATACCTTTCTGCAGCAGTTCAGAGGGTTAGCGTGCCCCCAGCAAAAGGGGGAAATTTCTCACGGCTGGG
This sequence comes from Microhierax caerulescens, assembly GCA_035590215.1. Classification (NCBI taxonomy): domain Eukaryota; kingdom Metazoa; phylum Chordata; class Aves; order Falconiformes; family Falconidae; genus Microhierax; species Microhierax caerulescens. The sequence goes on from JAVJGJ010000014.1 coordinate 119,159,356, forward strand.
AGGAATACAGACTCTTCCCTTCCCCTCCCACACAGTGGAACGGAAGCGGCCACCACGGTCACTGTAGGCGGCCACCACGGTCACTGTAGGCGGCCACCACGGTCACTGTAGGCGGCCACCATTACAGAGAGTTCCTGACCTCTGGCTCCTGAGCGGCACGCTGCCCACGAGTAACTCGGAAGCTGCCGTCGCCCAGCCGTGCTGCACGGTGGCTGCGGCGGTGCTCCAAGCCCCAGTCCGTGGCACGGCTGTGGCCGGCAGGCTCCGCAGAGCCGAACACTGCCAGCAGGCCCCAACACCCTGCTACATCCCCGCTCCCACAACAAGGCCTCTGAAAAAACACATTCCTCCCTGCCAATCCTACCCCTTTGGCTCTCAGGCAGACATGATACGCCTCTTATGGCCCTCTGATATACCAGAATTTTGATATATAGGCCGGAAAGTTTACCTTCTCCGGTTCTACAGCAGCTTCCTTGTGGCTGCACACACCAAGGGCTTATGGCTCTTTTGAGATAAAGAACTTTGTTTCTTACAAAGCAGGCATATGCTATGTTAAGATGCATAGAAGATGCCAAATACATTCTGTGAATCTAAACCAGAAAAACTGTTAGCATGCTTTTTCTACATCCATGGTTATCAGCTTTGCAACTTGCCACTTACTCTCCACTATCTCAAAAGCTTTCGACTCCTCCCCCCGCCACCCTTGGAAGCTGTGCAGAAGTTTTGGATTTAACACTGCGGGGCACTTAAAACGATAAGCAATGACAAGAAATGACGTGCAGACACAACTGAATCTGGCTGAAATACCAGAACCTGACCCTTGCCAAACCTGCAGGTGAACTTCCAGCAGCCCCACCGTGACAGCAGAGAGTCAGGCAGACACTGAGAATTTGCTGCTGTGGGGCAGCACACATTAACTGGGGTTAAACCTTCTGGGTTAAATGTCATACTAAGGACTTAAACTTCAAAGCTAAGACAGAACCTGTTGCATCATTCAACAGTAGTGTGATGAGCAAGGTCAAACTAAACCATGGAACAGTTACCCCTCCAAAAGGCAAAGCCCTGGTACAGAAACCATGTCAAGAGCTAAATGACTACAGCAAAAATATTGAAATCTTCCAGAAAACATTAACAAAAAAAAACCCCAAACACTTACATTGGCTACAAAGATGCAAAATGTAAATTTATGCAAGTCACCATCATTATTTGCTTATATGTTAGCAACTGTTTCAAACCATAGAACTGTCTGCAAGGCAAGCTCTGCACTACCAAGAGTTCTTGTCTGTACAGAAACCCAACAGCAAGAAACATAAATCACTTCTATAAACTGGAACCTGGTGGGACATTCACATTACTGACTTCCTTATTGCTTCTGTGCGTAGGTAGGGTTCAAGATTAACAGTAAGTAGCGCAGTAGTTTAAGAACGGAGATGTAATATTACAGAAATGACAAAAGTCTCAGTCACGAATTAAAGTTGGAAAAATTATCCCCTTGCTAACCTTTCAAGCTGCCAAGTGTAAGATGCAAATGTTTTCTTGATTTACATCACCAGTTGTCAGCACACTACTTTGTTGGCAGTGTCAGAAACTTTCAACATCCCCAATCTGAGAAAACAAATCCCATAATGCTGTGTGAATGAGTTGTAAGGTAACACTTACCCTATCGTCTTCTCCATATGCAAGCACTTGTTACACAATTTGACGTGCAGTATCGAGAATGAAGGGATCAACTCAGAAACCTTCTCTCTTCTGATGTTACACAGCTACAGTGAAGTTCCCCAAATCCCACCTAAAAATTCCATTCTTTGTCCTTCTTTTTCTGTTCCATGTATAGCTTTGTAGGTACAGGCCATTAAGCTCATCTCTGCTCTTCAAAACAAGTAGAATAAACTAACAAACAGATATGATTTTATCTGGATGAGTCACAGAACTCATTTTGCTAAATGCATGCTGGTTTCTACATTTCATGAAACAAAATTCCATGCCAAAAGGGAATAATACCCAGGCTAAAACTCTAGATAATCAACAGAAAAATAATTCTGGAACTGCAGTTAAAGAACCACATCTCACAACTAACATTAAGACGTCACATCTGCGTCCAACTGCTATTTTTAAGCCCAGTTCAAACTGGGTATTCTCTGTAAGCTACCTAGTTACAGAGCCTGATGTGAACATTTACCATTCCACTGCACAGATAAACCACATCAGCCCTCTCTTGCCTCTCAGCCTTAACAATTCTTCCTGGCCAGCATGATAAACTCACTCAACTCAACAGCAAGTTCTTTAGAAGTAAGTTCTTCCACTTTGTTTAAAAAAAAAAACCAAAACACAAAACAAAACAAAAACAAAACACCAAAAAAACAAACCAAAACCTAACCAACACCAAAACCCACCCACAAAAAATATCAAAATAAACAAAAAAACCCACACAACCCCAAAAACTCACATAAAATACACAACAAAAACTCAACATGCCAGTCATGTGAAATGCCCCATTTAACTCAAGACGTATACAAGCTACATCTATTTTGTTATCCAATATCTAAAGTTATTTTCTCTAGTTAAATAAAAAAAGGGGAAAATATGCAACTTCTGCACATTGCATTTGTGCAGGATTCATCTGACTGAAGAATAATGCTGAGTTCATTACAAGTTTACTTGAAGGTGACCCAATTTAAAGGACTTTTTTTTTTTTTTTTTTAGAAGGGCTTGTCCTTAATGGAGCTTCATAATTAGTTTCAAAATAGTCTGATAAGACATAATATTTTAGAAATAAAGGATCCAAGAAAAATATAAAGTCTTGATTTTGCAGAACAGTTATCAGCTTTCTGTATGTACCTGTTTCTGCGTTAGAGACACGGAATGGGTTAAAAGTATACCAGCACATACCTAAACTGGCTTTCTTTTACAATAGCTTAGAATCCAGACTCCTTTTACAGAACAGCATACATGTGCCAGTTCTCCTTTACGAGCCTAAAAGAACTTCCTGAAAGAGTCCGTTTTGTTAAAGAACGGTTCTATGTGATGTATCTTACAGCTTTCTCTCACCGAAACAGTCTATCTAGTGCAATCATTCCCTTATCCTATTTGTACCCTATTTCACACAACACCACTCTTGGCCCATTTCATCCTTAGAAAGTACCCTCTTTTTGTTCTAATTCTTTCTGAGCTTCTCCAGGAAGCTCCCCCCTCGCCTCCCCAAGACAAGAAGAGGTCATTTTAAAACCCGATTCTGCAACGCACCCATTTAAAACACACACCGTGCCTTGCTGCAAAAAAGAAGCATCTCTGAGTCATCGCTTGGGGGTTGCCTGTTACATGACTGGGATTTGTCCTTCCTTCCCCTTCACGCAACAGGAAGCCTGTGATGAAAGTAAGACGCCTGCAGAAACAAAGCCTGGTACCACAGAACACTGCAAAGAAACAAAGACTTTTAATATAACTTTGAAGCTGAAGCCAGAGGTCTGCAAAACGCAGAGACACACTGCTAACAGTAAGGTGGCGGAGCTCCCTCTATTGAATTAGCTGCCATAGCTCTTAAAGCTTAAAAGATGCCAACTCTGCTCAGAATCCATGTTTTGTTAAAATGAAAAACCAAAACTCCCCAGCCCAGACAGCTGGAATGCACCCATCAGGTACACTGTACAGGAGAGCAAGCCGAGGGAAGGGGACAGCCACCACCCAGAGCTTTGGCCACATGCCGAACCATCACCAACCTGCCAGGGCTCCAGCCTGGAGGACTTCTGCTCTCCGTGAGATGGGAGGAGATGCTTAAAATGTGGCTGCTGTTCCAGTGCTTTCCCTCAGGACCAAAACTGCTGTGACCGATAGCCATGTCTACTGATGCCGGGCGGTGCTACAGATGGAGCTACTGCAGCACAAGATGCAATGCATCAACGCGGTTCAAGCATCTGAAGTTCTTCTTCACAATAAGGGGTTAAACCATACGGAGTACAACTTAATTGAAAACAGATGATACGGATATATAGACTGCTGAAACACTCATTAAATCACCAAATGCACTTTTTGCTTGTTATCAAGGGAACAGATCAGTATTTCCATTGCTATTGAAGGCACTTCAAATGCTTTCTAACCAAACATTACAGAACTGTTCTAACCCCTGATAACCTCTAAAAATCATACCCTAAAGCTGCAGGCACTCTCTCCATGGTTTTATCACTTTTTCCCTTTTTTTACCTCCCAGAAGAGGCATATTTCTTAACAGCAAAAATACCAGTTCAGTAGAAGCAGCAGTTGTTTTAATAAGTAAATATTTATTTGCCTTTCTGGAGACCTAGATGCATGATAAGAAAAGCAATTTAATCTTAAGGTAGGCAGGTATCCTCAAAAGAGTTGCCACTTTGGAGCAGCAGATTAACATCCACAGGCGTAGGACTGCCTGTGATTCAAGCCATCCTCAATAAAACACATGGGGGAAGAAGGAAAACAAAACAAAACCAAAACCAGAAAAAAGGAAGAAACTTGATCCAATGGCTGCCAGTAAGTACATTGTCAGCATACTTGTTGTACTGCAATCTCCTCTCTAAAAGATAAAATTAATTTTCAAGTGTATTAAAGACAGGAATATAGAGCCTCCTTTAATATCCATCCTGTTCTTATTAAAAAAAAAAGATACCAAGATAAAGAATGTGTAGGTCAAAGCCTTGTCTTCAGGGAAGATAAGGCTCAACAATTTCAAATCAAGGGGAGTTGTTAATACTCAGTTTTTCCTGGATAAATCACGTTCTGCTCAAGTCAATTCTAATTATCACCCTACAGCGTTTACAATTCTTGAAGAGTCTCTCATTTGAGCATCGGTGCATGGAAGCGTAACTATTTTTCTTGAAAGGAGAGGAACTCGAGAGAAATCAGCACAGTGCAACAGGTCCTCAATTCTTTTACAAGTGTGGCCTTGCAGTTTACATGCATTTTCTATTAAAAAAAAATAAAATCATTGTATTACCAGAGGAATAAGCTATACGCTAGTCAACCAAGAGGAGCTTTGAGGAGCACTGAACAGAGAGGATGTAGATCAGAGGTTTTACATACTGTACTCTTTCTCAAAAAACAATAAGTAAAGTCTAGTCCTGTATCAGAGTTTGCTGCACTAAACAAGACCATACTAGAAAAACCATACTGTTAGTGATGTGAAAAAAACGTTTCCACAATCAGCATGGTAGTATAAAAAAAAACCCAACAACCAAAAAACAGCCTCCCACATGTGAAACAGCAGTGGAACAAGCGCTGCAGACCAGACCTTGAGACACATTATCTGTAGCCATCACGCTTAGGGTCATGTAGTGCAGCTCACAGAAAAGAGAAACAGAATATTGATCATCTAGCATTAGGAGGTCTTGTTACAAATTATAGCTCCTACAAAGTTAGCACATTCAGTCCCTCAAGTGGTAATAAGCTCAAAGTATATACAGGTAGGCTTGGCTCCTCCATAGCTGTTTCTTACTCAGCATCCTGCTTTTCTTTCACTCAATCAGTCCAAAACCACTTTAACAAAAAACACCCTCCAGTATGTCCCTGTGGCAGGAACCTAAGAAAAGCCCACGGTGGTGTGATGTGGCCAACACGCTGAAGCTATTGCCACCACAGTAATGCTTATTTAAGTAGGAGGTCCTTCTGCACCATACGTAATGAGATGTGACGTCATGGAAATCTGCAGCAAGGACCCTTACAGCTGAAGACTATAAACCACACTACAGCAGTAGGCTGTTCGTAAGAAAATAGAGAAGATAATTTTGTCCTGATCACAGATGTAATTTGCATTATGTAAAACACAACGCTGTTTTCTTTAGTTTCCCCTTCATGTGTCATCGTGCATAAATATTTAGAGATTCTGCTCCCCAAAACTTTCTGCTGGAAATAAGCCAAATAGCTTAACTTCTACAAAGACAGCTGAAACTATTTACCCTGGGATTACACATCAGCATCTTAGGTTACCTTCAGGAAGGAGTATGGATGGTACTGTAAAGAAGGGTATTACTCTTACAAAGGTTGGGAAGTGGAAATAAGATATCTGTGGTAAGTCGTATTTAAACCCAAGATATTTATTTCATGAACATAATAACATATATTTTCTCCAGTAAAAATCAATGGGCTGAAGTTTCAGAGATTTACAGACCTGAATGATTTCTGCTGTTGCCCTCTGCCTTATGAAAAGTGCTAGAAACCCAGCAGAGCAAGGGAGGAGCACAAGAAGAAAAAAAATAATGTATGTTGAGAGACTTTTCTAGCACATTCAAACCAAAAAAGAAAAAATAAAAAAAGATTTCAAACACTTCCCAAAGCAAACAATTTAACAACTTACGGTTTTGCTACCTGTGTGTTGGACACATAATATATCAAAACATATATACATGGTGCAGACATTTCCTGACTTCACTTTCCGAAAACCCACATGCACTTCAGATCTTAATACAGAAAGCCAGTTCCTGTAGGTCAACATCACACCACATGTACTAGGGGAAAAACCCCGTAGTCAGGAGGGAGAACCCATGTCATGTGAATGGGAAGACCACACGTTACAGCCTCACTACCCTTACACAACGTGGCCATACGGAACAAGCCTTCACTCATAAAACACAGGACCAGAGACACTGAGCTTGGCAGTTGTAACTCACCAGAAAGCAGGGGGAGAGGGAAGCTTTACAAAAAGGTCATGATTAGCTCCTGATTAAGAGTTAACTTTCTTTTCACATACAGTCATTTCCTCTAGAAAAGTATGAAATTCTAATTGGTGTTCTCGTTTAGTCTCCTAGCCCCAAATGCAGACCCCCTCTTTTTTTTCTATATTTTTTTTTTCTCTTCTCAAGTGTCTATTTTCCTCAGCAGTTTACCTTGTCAAAAACAAAACTCAAAATTTCTCATGGGGATCTACAGTCAGCTTGAATACTGCTGGAGATATCGACACCTGACACACATAAACTTTTAATATGCTTTTAATGGCTTATCTATTGCTTTCAGTATGCAAACTTGAAATGGCACTCCCAAAAGCCAAGCAACATGATCTAGTAATATATCCAGAATTTGTTGTAGATGATAGCAAATTAGCTATCATCTAAAACAGCCGAGATAGCAAGGAGAAAGAAATGTGAAGCCTACAGTCATATCAAGAGCTTTTTATGGATATTTTAATATTTAAGTACCTTTTATACACAGAATAAACAGGGATCTAGAGGCTTAAATCTTGTATTAGACTTCCCAGGCATTTTCAGCACTGCAGGGAAAGTTTCTGAACCGAGGTGGGGCTGGTTCCTCCCCCCAGGTCTTTGCTCACACAGTTAGCCCGAGGTTCTCCTTGAGAGGGCAAGGAAGAAATGGGGAGCACAAAGAACCAGGCAGATGGTTTTACCTCCAACCAATTATTTAGATCATAGTGGTCACATCCCACCTTTTTATACATCTCCATCAACACAGCTCCTGAGATAAGATATTTTACAGCTTCACGTTTCCTTCAATGGGAGAATGTAGACAGTCACACAATCAGTGAGATCATTTTGTATTTCCTAGGATAAACCCCCACGGGGGGGCAAGTCATGCTTCTTGGAAGCCGAGGTGCTTATCTCTCCTGGATACTCCACATGCCTTTCAGATCCCGTAAAATGAACAATCTCTCCTGAAGACTTTCTCTACATTACAGAAACCAGTATCTTCTGTGAGTTCTGCCACCGAGACTGATAATTTTTATGTCCTACAGTGATCACACACTGTAGATACCAAAGCAAGAGCCCAGCAGAACAGCCTGCCATATTGCTTAGGGTTCCAACATCGCTTTGGGTTCTGTTTGGAGCTTTTTTCTTTTTACTATTCTAATTGAAATTAAAGCTTTGGCAGCCTTACTTGATCGCTGTAGCTCGTTTCCTACCGAACTAGAGCTTGTAGAAAAGAAACATAAATAAATGCAGAGGGGAAAAAAAAAAAAAAAAAAAAGCTCTGATCTTCCCTTTGGATGAGAAGATGCTGCCTGTCAATGGTTAACTGGAAAGCACACCGTAACAGGGCAGAGGCCGGGAATGAAAACCCACCAAGTCGGACACTTCTGCGAACGGTTGGCGGCAGCGCAGGCAGGCGCAGGGCGGCACGGCCGTGCCTCAAAGCAATACAGAGCGTTACCACAGGCTGACGCTCTTTCTACAAGAATAATGAGCCGGGCTCCGCGCTCGATGCCGCACTCCGCACTTCACAGCTTCTCCTCAGACTTCACTTTCACGCTCAATATTTACAAAATAAAGCCCACCAACACCTCATGGCCAAAATATTCCCGCAACAATCCAGGTTATTTAGCGCTCCCCGCGCCTTCCCGCTTCCCTAACGCCTCGAGAGCGCTTTCACGGGGCGGCGGGGAGGGGGTAAGTGACCCACGCCAGCCCGATCCATCCTCCCCCCACGCAGCGCGACCGCCAGGCGTGGGACCCGCGCTGCCCCCGCGTACCCCGCAGCATCGCGCCCCGGGTACCCCCCGGCATCCCCCCCCCCCCGGCATCCCGCCCCTGGGTACCCCCCGGCAGCCCGCCCCCGGGCACCCCGATACCGAAGCCGGGGAGGGAAGGAGCGGCCGAAGCGGCCAAGTTGGAGGCGGCTGGCCGCGGGGACGTGCCGCTCCGAGCTGCGGCTCTCCCGCCCGCCGCCCACGCCCCGGAGGGACCCCACCGCCGCTCCCCACAGGGGGGAAAGCGAAACAGCCCCCCCCCCCGCCGGGGCAGCCCCCGCCTTCCCCTGGGGAGAGGCGGCAC
>JAVJGJ010000014.1:119182712-119199115 GCA_035590215.1 Microhierax caerulescens
CAGATGGCTTCTATGAAGTGCTCATCATACGCAGTTCCAACAGCACTTAAAGACAGGATGTCGGTACCGTTATTCACACTTTGAAGATTGGGAAACTGAGGCAGGGGATGCACTGTGATTTCCTAAACTGGCCAGTAGGTCTGTAGGAGACTCGGGAACAGCTACAGGGTCCCATAAATGCCAATACTGCCCCGTAATATTTACCATCTTGTTTCTTCCTCTGAACGTTGCCTGAGAATAAGCTGTCCTTGAGAGAAACTCTTGAAGTGGGCCACTTGACTTCTTTGAGAAACCTTAATAAGTCTCAATTTGAGAATTCTTTTAATCCAACACCTCTCTGATATTGAATCCTTTGTACCCTTCCCAAAGTGTATGTGGAGCCTTTGTAGAAGCCATGGATAATCTGGAAAACAGCATTGTTAGGAGGTAGGCAGCGTGCTGATTTATTTCTTTGCATTCAAGTCATACACTGTGGTTTCTGTTACTTCAATAGCTGCCAACCACAAGGACCAGCATGAAGAGCCGGGAGAAAGCTGAGCCAGAGATGACAGAAGGAGAGCTAATATATTGGCACAAGGTCTTTGCAATGGGTGCATTATCCTCCTGCGACGGCAGATTGCCCTCTCAAGGTATTTGTTCAAAGGCATCACTTGAAGATAGTCCTGTTGAAACCTGAAAGTTTTAGATAGCGGTGCTTAAATGTGATTTTTATCCGTGTGTAATGGAAGAAACTATGATTAGGTGATTTGTATTTTTTTTTTTTTTATTTCAATAAAACCATCTTTGAGATCTTACAGATGCACTCTCTAGGACACGCTATTAACCTGTAAACAACCTGAACACAGACAAAGCTATCTGGAAGCGGTGGGGGACAGAGGTTCTTCCCTTGGCCCAGTACTCGTTGGCTGACTATTACAGTTAAAACAGCCAGTGTAATTGCTCACACTTGTTCTGACCTTTTCATCCCGAGGCCCGGCTGAGCGGAAGGGCAGTACAATCATCCTGGTTGAACAGTCGTGGGAAGAGGTGGGTGGAAGTGTGTGACTCCTGGTGCCACTGAGAGCGCTGAGGCTGTTCGTGGATGAGGGTCTGTAGGAACTGGGTCTTGGTTTTTCAGGAGGATACATACCATCTTCCCCATGCAGAGCAGCTGCTGCTACTGATGACTCCTACTGTTTGAACACATGGAACGCAGCAGCAGTGGCTACCCGTGAATGTATATACGTGTACGTAGAGGAAAGAGTAGATTGGAACTCACTTTGGAAATTCCTTCCCCTTCTGATCAGCAATACGTTAACTTCAGAGCTAATCTGGTCTTCAACAAGTTGGAAAAATGATTCAGTTACAGCTGGTAGGAGGCTGAACATAAAAACCCAATAGTGAGAATGAGTTGCAGGGACACATTCTGTGCCTTTGGACTCACATTCTTGCTTTTGGTCTTTTTTGATATTAGCTTTAGAACTAACTTATTTTAGCAATGTGAGTTTGAGAAAACTCATCATTTAACATAAAACTTTGCTTAGTAAGACAAACCTTGTGTAACTTGTCCAGGACTAATTTGTTTTGGTTATTCAAATTTACTCCAGTGGCATGTTCAAGGGGCAACCCTAGTCGTTACACTCTTGCACAGGGTATGCAAGCTGGTCTGAATGAACAGATTATTACGGAGTTTAATATGAAATCAAGATTTTTATTTGTCATGAATCTATCTATATCAGAAGTTTCCTAGACTGTCAAAAGGCACTAGGATTTTTACGTAAGTTACTGCTGATCTGAGGAATTATTTATGTGCTGACTTAAATCCACCCTGTTTGTCTTAAAGTGAGAAAACAGTCTTAACAGCTAATTCAGGGCAATAGCTTTTTGGAAGAATACGTAGTGTATCTTCACTGCCTTTTAGCCTAGATACAGCTATCACAGGCTGCAAATTTTTGTGAAATTCTGTTAAGTACCCGGTGAATGAACCTGTCCTTATATTACTTATATTACTGTCAGTACCCTGACTGGTATCAGCTGTTGCTGTTGTAGACACACACTGAGTAACTGTGTTGGTTTCTTTTCACCGGACTCCTACTGGTGGCAAGATGCTCGTAGTCCAGGTGGTACTCACTTACTTTAAAGAGATGTCCTTTTGGCAGTGCTGTCAGCAGGCCCCAGGCAAGTTCTGGTTGAAGTTTTCTGTTGCACAGGTTACTCGTCGTGCCTCTGCTACTCTGGAAGCAATGGCTGTGTTTTGCTGGGTTTTAACCAAGTAAAATTCCTGTTAAAGAAGATTACGGCTTAAGGCTTAATTAAGATGAATTTGATCCAGTATTCATTTCAGTAACATTTCTGGTTTCGTTCCCCCGCCAATTTTCCTATGCTATCACCTTATATTTAGAAAAAAAATAGCTAAAGAGTATATAAGCAAAGCAAAGCACTTAGAGGAATCTATGTCCTAGTAACCAAATAAAAACTCAATTTTCCATTGAGGCTGAAACTTTATTTGAACTCTCTGCTAATGCTAAATCCATGGTTATCAAACTGTTCCACAATACTGTGGGAGTGAATAAGGCAACTATTTTTCTGAGATATTGCTTGTAATTACTGGAAAAGGTAGGGATATTAGTAACAACATTCAAAAGATTTATAGCTTGTTTGCTGGTGCATAGGAGAGTAAGTGCAGATCACTGAGGGTTCTCAGTTACGAGGTCTATGAATTAAAGTTGTTATCCATAATTTATTATTCTCCATGTGCTTCTAGTCCACATTTAGTTGGAGACAAAAAGTAGACAGATGGAGTAGGGAGGAGTAACCTTGAAAGAGTAAGACTTGCTTCATATAATTTCGCCCTGTCCCTGAAAACAAATAGAGAATCCTATTGTTGAAATACTTCTTTGCTATCTCTCTTCAGGAGTTGGAGACGCATTCATTAAAACAAAAACTGCAGCAGCCTCCTTGCCCCGCTCCTGTGCCTTCACCGTGGAGCTCCTGTGGAGATTTTGGAAGATTAGGAAAAGTGACAATGAACTCCAGGAAGAGTTCAAATCCCCCTGCCAGCTCAGTGGGATCGGCCGCTTCTGGCTTTGCAAGTATTCGCGCACGCTTTTGGTGAAGTGGTGCTCCTTGGATCTGGTGCACAGGTCAGATCTAGTGCGCTTCCACATGCGTTTCTAAAGTTGGATGACGATGAAAAGACAGCATTCGTTTGATAAATACACTTTTGTTTGTCAAATCCTAGTACGTGTTTCTCACTGATTATATCTACGCTGATACAGGAGTACGTGTGAGAGAGCAGGAGGAAATTGTACAGTGCTTCTCAAAAGGGTAGAAAGCAAATGTCTATAATTTCTTATAAACTGAGTTTGAGTGAACGTGATTATCAGAATATGTCTTTTAATGCTCTACCATGTATACCTTATATTAGCAGCACATCAGCTTCAATCCAGTACATCTTTCGTTCCCACAAACCCACAAATTTTAAACAAATATAAGTTTGATAATTGAAAGAAAATGTTTCCTGTGCATCTTCTTCTTTCAGTGTCTCCAAATTAGCTTCTGAACTCCTGCTCTCGTATTATGTCCTGCAAGTTCTGCAGAAAATCAGTAACTTCATCCTCATATAGACGTGTTGGCCGGCTGATTTTGTAGGTAACCAGCATTTAATTAGGTAACAGAATTGTTAAGTTAGAGTCTGCCTCGGTGGATTGAACCTCAACATTTTTTAAATTGCCATTAACGTTCAGAAAATGATATCATATTTTATGGCCTGGCAGTAATTTGCTTTGCATTTATTTACTGGCTATCAATTCTTAAGTTTATAAAGCCAAAGTAACAGGAAGGGACCTGTCTGATCATTCTAGATCCTTCTGACATGTATCTGAAAATGTAATAAATCCTTGCCAAAAGCAGCATCCTTGTAACAGGAGGGGAAATCAGCAGATAGGTAAAAAAATCAACAAACAGGCTCCTTTTCTGTTTCAGAAAAATTCTCAAAGCTTCTATAGCAATTGTTCTAATAATTCAAATCTTGTGTCAAGACGTGGTGCACGAAGGAAAGGGACAGCTTTGACTAGTGTTGAGGGACTCATTCAAAAGTGACCCTGAGTGCCACTGCTAACGTAATGCCAAAGGACAGGGTTCAGCTCCAGGTGCTTAGAAGTCAGGCAGCCAGGAGAGCTGAGATCCACGTTTCCAGCTGGTGGATGGAGAAAGACTCCTCCAGAGGAATTCGACTGGTATATTGTTTAACACAATGCAATCACAGAAGTGTTGACATCGCTTCTTGATTTAGTCTTGAAATTTAAAAATGAAGTTTCTCACCATCACATTAGTGAGATTCATTTGGCAGACTTGTTAACACACTAAAAATTAAAATAGATGGGTTTATTATTAAAATGTATTCCTGAGCATCACATAACGCATCCTTTGGCCCTGTATTTTAGTTTTTTTCTGTCTTGCACTATATTTCTTTAGGTACTAGTCTGAAAATACTTAGGCATGTGCCCTCCGTAGGTGTGACAGTATTCCAGACGTGGCTGCTCGCATACTTGCAGTAATTGTTGTGCTTGCTGGACCTTTAAGGGCTCAGGTTGTGATGACAGTAATGTGTTTTCTTACAGTGTCGTGCCTGCATATCTGGAACTATCTAGATAGCTGGCTTCCACCAAATCTAATGGAAAGTAGCTAATTGATGTATCTTTGAAAATCTGCACTCTGGATCATTTTGGTGTTGAAACAGTTTCCCCTGCTGAACGGTGGAACAATGCGCCAGCTTACGGCTGTGTTTTAGTGGCAGTAGTGTAACTGCCTGCACTTGCTGCTACTGGTTTTGTATCTATGTAAAACCTTTTTTGTTTTACGTTGTTACTCTTCGACTTGTTCAGTCTGGAGAAAAGGAGGCCTGGGGCGACCTAACAGCAGCTTTATACGGAGAGGAGGGGATGTGATCAAGAAGTTGGACCCAGGTTCCTAAGGGTGGTGCGTGGCGGGAGGGCAAGAGACGGTGGAGAGAAGTCTGAACAAGGGAAGAGAGATTCAAACTGGTTACCAGGACAAACATTTTCCCCAGGAGGACAGTGAGGCAGTGGAAGCAGGTTCCCCAACCAGGCTATGCTGCCTCTGTCCTTGAAGAATTTCGAGACCTGGCTGAACGAAGTCATGAGCAGCCTGGCCGGCCCTCAGTAGAGATCCTGCTTTTGACTTCCCAATGTCCCTTACAACTGAACCTTTGTAATTGCAGAAGTTTTAAAATAATACTACTGGATCAGCTAAAAGTGGCTATTGCATTTAGATCGTGAATGAATTAGTCTAATCAAGCAGTTCTGTATGAACTGCAGAATCAGACGCTTCCTTGATGCTGTAAGTATGTTTCCTCATAGCTTCTGAATCATTGTGGTGATGCCACGTCTAACGGCGCGCAGGTGCTTGAATATATTTGCTGGCGAGACAGGTTGATTCTGTTTTTGCTGTCTAGCTGTTGAGATAAAGAGGTTGGCGATGCCTTCATAAACCATAAGAGAGGGGAGCTTAGGATTGCAAGGGCTTTAGCTGTTAATAAATTCTTCCATTTCTGGCAACCCGCAAATTTTGTTGGAAAAGCAGAACTTAGTCAATATTGTTTTCCAAATGAGACTTCTAACACCCAAGATGTATTGTACTACAACACTTTTTTCCACATGGGGTTTTCTTTAAATCACGTATCATGGCAAAAGCCAGCTATACCTTTATTCCACAGTATAAAGCAGTGTGTGTTTATATTCTACCTTGAAAAAAATCTGCTTCTATCTTTCAATTCAAAAAGTCCCATTAAAATGTGCTTGGTCTTGCTTTAGATAAAAATAGCGAGAGAGAGGGAGAGAAGCTACAGCTTTTAGTTTTTTTTTAAAGATTCTGATTTCAACAGCTGCAGAGAGTAATTATTATAAAGGCTGTAGTCCCAATTGTTTTGAGTTGATGTTGTAGCCATACTGTAGCAGATACTCAGCAGATGCAGACTGAAGCACACAACTTGAAACATATGGCAAGATAAAATCTGAAAGCTATGCTAGCTAGCTACCATAAAGATTTTGTGAGGGAAGAGAACCTTAAATCAACATAGACTTTTAAGGAGGGACAGCAAAAACATTATAGGATTGGAATGATGGTACGTCTCTATCGCTTCTGCATCTGTAGCTGAAAACACTGGAAATAGGAATTGTTGTGTTTCATTCTAATTGGAGGAAGCTGACAATAATTTTTTTCAAGACTTCCAAATAACACTCATAATCTCCAAGCTCAATTATTGCACATTCTATTATTTCAAAGTCTTTCTTACTGTAGCGATATTCCCAAGAAGGCAGAATAAAATTCCAGATAGTAGCAACAAGAAAATAGATTTCCAGTGAAATAGATCTTATTAGCTGGATAAACCGCTGAGAAAATTTCTGCCTTTTGGAAATTGTTTAGGTGATTTCCACTTGAAGCATGATGTAAATAACATAGCACCTGCCTTTTTTTGCTGATGGACATGCTTAGTTTTAATTTCTGTAGTATATTACATTACTGAAATGTAATTGTCATTCCTTTCATTTTAAGCATTCCGGGGCAGAAACAACCATGTGCATCTTAGAAGGCTTTAAAAAATATATATTTTATAAACAATGCATATTTTAACATTGAAGGTTATAATACCTTAAAACTAAGAACGTTGCTTTCACTTGTATATATATATGCCTCCGCCATGCACAGACATTAAATACATGCACAGACAGTAAGGATTTGTTATCTGTACTTGCCTGCCTACTTCATACTCTGCTCTGCTAACCATCATTATTACCCCAGTTTTCCATCTTTCACCCTTCCACCACCCATCTTCTGTAAAATACTTCCCCGAGGTGCCATTTCATATTGAAGCTGGTCTGACGAGCAGCAGCGGACATCACCGAGCTACCTTAACGTGTGGGTGGCACTTTACTGTAAACTACGCATTTATGTTTTCTTCCATATATTTTGTGAACGTATTTCTTGTTTCAATAAAGTGTTCACATATATAAAGGAAGTCCCGACAAAATGGATGCTCTTGTAGGCAGTACAATATTCTTTTTCTGTCTCGGTGCTGTTTGTGCATCACACTGATGCTCGTAGAACCGTGTAGGTTGTCTAGCATGTGGTTTGCAGCAAGATCTTCCTTTTGCATCTGAGCATTTATGATCTCACTTTTCTGGTTAATGTTAATGGTATGTGAGTGGGAAAGTCCTTATAATGCAACGACTGTCCCTGTCTGTATATATTAGGTGCCTGAATGCATCTTCTCTTTACCGCAACAGTTCTTACAGAAAATAATAATTTTGCTATCCATTGACCTGCTATCTTTTGCCCTTTTCAGAAACTCACCGCCAGCAGATATCAGGTTGTGACTGTACACATCTGGAACATGTTCACATCTTCAGAGATAAGAAACGGCACACATCGTGACCAGCAGATATTTCATTTTGGCAAAGAAAGATTTTGTTTCAGATTGCAAGCTTATAGATGCTATGAGTGGCAACTTTCCCTTAGAATGGAAAAAAACCAAAAAAATAAAAAGGAAATGCATACACGCTATGTCAGAAACACTTACAACACGCTGGCTACGTGTGTAATTCAAATGAAGGGCACCTCACACCTGCTGTTTGTTAAGCTGAGAGAAATACCACAAGATAACTATGACATGGCAGAATGTGACAGCATGTGGAAAGCCTTTACTTCAAAATATTATAGTCCGTATTGCTTACCCTGTGAAGCCCTTGATGGCAGGGACTGTGGTTGGACCGAGGCATTGTATAATCTTTGACTTGGGTGGGATATCTGCCTTTTTAGGAACAGGTAGGCAAGGAATTTGAATGAATCGTTCAGATGTTCTGTTAAGACCTTTTTTTTTTTTTTTTAACTTGAGCAGGAAAACCAAATGAGCTTCCAGAAGTCCTGTGATAAAATATGAAGAAATGGTCTTTGCAAATATAGGTAGGAAAACTGGTGAGAACTCTGCTCCGTACTTGACTGAGTCCAGAGAGGACAGTTTGGGTTAAGTAAATGTATGCATCTTGTCATTATTAATATTATTTTTGTAACTATTAGTACATTCATTATCATAATTTTATGGTTACTAGTAGACTTATTACTCTAGATATATTTACCAAGACATCCTGTTTGTTGAGAATTTCCCTACTGTACAGTTTTATGGGGGGAATAAAGGTTGTAAAGCAGATGAAAAAGCAGCTGGAGAAAAGTGAAATGAATATAGATTTTTTTTCCTTTGCTGGACCCAGGTTGCCTCCTCCATGGAATTTACCGAGGCTGCAGATGTCACATCTGACTGACAATTCAGTTCAAACTGTTGTGGAAGGCTGGGTCAAGTTTTTTAGGAAACTGCAGTCCTCCATGAGCGCTTGCTGTGGTTGGGAGCTGACTGCGTGGTGTTCCGGGGCAGAAAGCTGGATCCAGCGCTTCCTCATTGCTTGTCATTTGCATCCATCTATGAATTTGAGAGGAGAGCCCATGTGTTTCAGGGTTGTGCCTTTCTACGCCCTTTTGCAATTCTACCCTTGATGTAGCTGCAGTATTAAAGGGCTTTGGAATAAGGATTAGTGCCCCATCCTGCACAATTAACATAATATACACGCCTGGCCCTGGTTCGTGGCCTGCGGGAGTGAGTGGGTAGTGTCCCAGCAACACCAGTGGGTGTTTGAATCGGGCTCAGAGTAATAATGGCAACTGCATGTGCCTTTGCAGGGTTGAGAGCTATATGCCACAGTCATTGAACTGTGAGCTAACATATGCATAAATACACAAGTATTTGATGTTAAGAGCAGTGTTCACCTTTTCTCTTCGTGAAAGTCTTGCTTTCTTCATGTCTTAGAAGAAAATGTCGATCAATTAAAAATTAAATCAGTAAGTCTTACTGGAGAGGTCATCTTAACCAATGCATGCACTTTACATATATTTCTAAACAAGCAAGCTCGTCTGTGTTTACATAAATGGATAATTTCTGTGTTATTTGTGTCCTTGCTTTCAGTCGTGGTGAAGACAATGCAGCCGTGTTGCTCAAACCTCGTTTTTCAGAAAGAAGTTCAGGCATAGCAACATCAAATCTAGTCATGTAATCAGCATACTCTGCAATATTACTTTAGGGACAGTTAAGTTTATAAATAAGCAAAACTTAGTAGTAAGAAGCAGTGCGTTTTTAAAAGGGAAGCACTGTTTAGAAGAGTAATGATTAAGTGAGTTGGAAATGATGTTACTCTTAACAAAACAATTTACTAAAATGCTTTGAAAATTGAAATGCCAGCAGGCAATTTGCTTTGTTTTGAAATAGGCTTCAACAGTGCCTTCTGCCACTGTGACGGCGGGAGGAGGGAGGCATATGTGTGCAAACACATGCATATGTACAGACAAATAAAGGCACACACACTGTGTGCCATCTACACATCGCTTACGTGCACACACAGTTGTGCACAGAGATAATAACGCTTTCCTTTGTATCGTTGATGTTCAGCTCTTCAAACCTGATCCGTGGTGTAGTAGCGACTCTACCTTGGAGTCTCAGGGTGATTGCATAAAGGAAGCAAGGCTCTTCTTACAAAAGTAATAAAAAATCTCAAAACATGGTATTAAAGAATTTCAGTAGGACTGAATGTAGTTTGACAGAGCCTCTTCCAGGCTCTTTGTCTACATATGGAACATCTCAGGCAAATAGCAACAGCAAACAAACCGCTTTTGTTGTGAGTTGTACTACAGGGGCTAGTCCAGAGTTCAGTCAAGAGATCTGATAAATTCATTAGTGAGGTGGGAAGAAGATGTGGAATGGAGAATAAGGGACATATAGCATAAAACTGTAAGAGTTTCAGAGGAAAACTGTCAAGAGTCAGGTTTTCCAGCCTAGAACTTAGGATCCTGTAAATCCACCATTGTCTGCGCCTCCCTTTCTTATTTTGGCCAGATTAAATTCTCACACGGCGTTAGAGGTGAATACTGGAATCCTTTACTATCAGTTTCTCCAGTTTCCCCTGTTATGTTCATGTTTATAGGCTTTGGACATGCTGAATTTGGCTCAGTCCTGTGGCTCGAAAGGTGTTCAGAGTATTTGGAAAGAAACCAAAACACATATGAAAGTTCATTTATATGCAAAACACATATGAAAAGGATCCTGAGTGTAGTGGGGAGGCTCCAGCAGAGGAAGTGGAGGAATGGGACCGGTTGGGGATGGCTCCTGTCCTTGCAGGGGGATTTGGCAACCGACCTTCTCTAGATGTCGAAACCATTCTTTCTGCTCTTCCTCTCAAAGCTCAGACTCAGGTGCTCTCCGAGCATCTCTCAGCGCTGGTATTTTGGACTTTGGGTGAGTGATCGTGGGGTCTTGTTCATAACCATCCGAGCTAACACTTTGGGGGCTTATCCCCACACGTGGAAATCTGAAAATCAGACCTCAGCAAGGCAGGAGCAAGCTGGCCAGATGTGTGTCATAGGCTTCCAGGCCCTAGGAGAGAAGAAACATTGTGTGCTGCCTTGCTAGCACGTGCGCATCTCACCCAGCAGAGGATGTCCCTCCAGAAAGGCTACGCTTCCTCGTGCCTTCAGGAGGATCGCTGCAGTCTAAACTTATGCAAAGCCCCTAAAATCTGCCTCTTTTTCTTATTGTTTGGGATCTAGTAGTACATTAGTAAGTTAAGGCCAGAGGTGGTGGTCCAAGTGTGGGGTTGTTTTAATGAGAGGTGCCAAAGTGGTGGGAGCAGTATAAGGAGGAAGACTCTGCTTATGTGCTGCCTTGGCTGATGTTTTATCCGATGAAGAAGCAGCCAAAATAATCCCACCACACTTCCTCCTCTGACACTCGGTTGGAAAAGATAATCTACACCTTGTTTAAGAAAAACTATATTAAGATAAGGTAATAGGACATCTTGCAGAATATCTGTGAATATCGTGCTGCCTTTATGGCATATAAACAACTTATCAAAAATGCTTAATTTCAGTGTCTGTACATCTTCAAAGAACTGGAAAAACATTAAATCTCATAACCTGGCTGGGAGCAGGAAGGGTATATATTATTTTTATAATCTCTTGCTTTTATGAGTGAAAATATTAAAGCAGGTTGCAACCCTTCGTGCTCAAGAGGTGTAACTTGTCACTTGGTATCTTTTGCGGTTGGAATTGATATAAGGCGGCTTGCAGACTGAGGGGCTATGCAGCATGAGTCCGGGTGGTGTGACTCGGTACTGCTTATTGCCTTGCCAAGGGCAGAAAAGGGATCGATGTCAGAGCCAAAATGGGAATTCAGACATTCCAGGTGATAGTTGCAGAAGTATTGACATGGTATCTTTATTCTGCCCTTCCAGAGGCTTCCGATAAGCCACTTCAGAGGAACTAGGATAATATCTTTGGGTCTCGTCCTACGCACCTCACCCACTGCTGGCCGAAACCCTCACCCCTGTACTTTGTCCCACCTGGTGCAAAGCGTTTGTATGTGTGGTTCAGGTGGTACCTGCAGAGCCCAGTGGTACCTGCAGAGCACAGAGCATCTCCTGCCCGTGCTGGCTGCCCCGTTACTGCGCCGTGCGACTGCCACAGTCCATCCTTTGTCAGCAGCAGCTCGGAGGGACAGTCCTTCCGAATTTCAGCAGTTAGGGGCAGGAAGGACCAGAAGATTAGCTATGAAATCAGGACACCAAGCATGGGTCCCCCGGACGCTAACTCCTCCAGGGTTTTCCTAGCTAACACACACGTGTCGGTTGGTTGGATTCACCTACACCTTCAGCAGCTTGAGCTTTCTTCTGGACTAGAAGATTCCAGAGCCACATTGTGGGGAAGTGGCTGCTTGTGGCATAGTTCTCCTGAAATTAGGACATCAATTCTGGTTAGGAAACCCAGGCTGCTCCCTGACAATGCCATGCAGAGCATCTGTGCAAGCTGAGGCTTCTGCCTGCAGCATTTCCGCGATGGGAACAAATGTACCTCACCAAGAAATGACCCTTGGGACAACGGGAATCTGTCAGAACCTCCTCACACAGCTGTTTCTGATGCAGACATCATATTTTGCCTCAAAAAGCGAAGTTCTTTATCAGTTTGTAGGCAGCTTGCTCTAGCTTTATGAACTTACTGGAAAATTCAGGAAGTTATTCAAAGATATGAGCAATTTTGATACTGCACTCAAGGCAATAATTGGGCTCTGTACCAACTTGTTCTTTTATATTTTATTGAAACAGTGAGACACCCTATGTGATAGACTTCGGAGATATTTCTTGATTTATTTTTTCTCCTATTACTTTGTCAATACTTTTAGCATGGCTTTTTCGTCAAAGTATGGAATAGATCCTCATCTTTCCCTTCTTTCTGTAGGTCTCTGATTTAAAATAGAAATAACGCATGATGGGCTGAGAGACATTTTTGGTAAATCCTATTACTATTCAAAAATACCTAGTTATCTGCTGCCAGCACAGAACAGACATTAAAAAGAGATGGAGAGGATTTGTAGTAAACCAGAATAAGAAGCCTTTGTTACAACATCAAATTACGTTTGCACTATAATTTAGCTTACATATCATCCTTAGCTTACATATCATACATAAAATAGGTTGAATGCAAATTCCTTTTGTCCTTTGAAGGAAATGGCTTCGGATGTGTGTTGCACAAAGCACAGAGGTGTGAGCTAGTTTTAAACCCTCTTGTCAGGGTAGACACCTGTACTACCGTAGTTGGATTGCTTCTATACTAACCCACATAGCTCTGCAGTACATAGATTTATTCAACAATGCCCCCGAGTTATGGACTGCATGCATGGACACCCCATACCAGATGTATTTCTTATATTGTAAGAGTTTTCCCATCTGGTCACAAACGTTATTATGTAGATTTTGATATTTTCCCCCAAAGAATGACCAAAATTATAGCGTGAGTCAGAAAATTAACACCAGACAAGTTTCATCAAAATACTTGGGAGTTTTTGCCACTAGCGTCAGTTTCTGTCCGCTACGCTTTTTTAGGAAAGATACCTTTGGACAAAGCGCGAGGGCAAGCGGGGGCACGTCTGGTGGGAGTGCTGACCAAGTCACGCTGCTCAGAAGGAAGAGGATAAATTTTCTTAATCCCCTGAGACACTACGCATCTCACCTTGCTCCCAGAAGCAAGAGGAAAGGTCTTTGGCCCCAAGTTACCAATGGATACCAAAAACCCGGGAAGCCCCCTTAAGCCTTACCCTGGGCCAGCCACACAGATCCTCCTTGTTATTAAAATCCCTCCCTTGGAGTAATTTTAGGGATTTACAAGCTTTTCAAATATGTTTAATTTTTTTTTCTCAGATAAATGGTATGAAGTATTGAATTACTGTCAATGTTGAACACTTTATTCAGTGTTCCAGCTACTCGAGCTACATGTTGGAGCATCGGCTTTCATTTTAAATTAAAGTTTTCATTTTGCATGTTTTTCTTTGCGGATGTTACCTGATGGCTTTTTTAAATGGCAAGGCCAAACGGTGAAAAACTTCTCTCGTCGGGGAGCCCTTGTAGGGCTTTTAAGGCTTCCAGAGCCGTTTTTGGTGGGGGTTCAGCAGCTCTGTACATTTTCTGGTGCTTAACTCACTTTCGAGATCTGAACAGATAACGCTGAGTAACATAAAAGGGGAGAGAGAGACAGGCTGGAGAGATGCTTCAAAGCACAGCTCTAAACAAAAGAAGTATGGGGTCCTCGCTCTGTCCGCTTCGCATTCCTGTTGTAACGATTTCAGTTCCTTCTGCTTTCCTTATCTTGGAAAAAGAGATAGCGGTGCTTGCTTACCGCACACAAAGGCTGCAGGAATTAATTGATTTAGACATACAGGCTGCTTTTGAAAGCCTGGAACATTATTAATATGAACCACTACCCGCCGAAGGCATGACCAGCTAACCACTGCGCCCTCCGTGACAGTGCTTTACGGAGTCACTGCAATTACTTCCAACCTGCAAGGATTAAGAAGGCCAAGCAGAGCTTTCTATTCAGCCAATTCTTTTTCCACTTTAGCCCCAAACTGCGTCTCTCTTCTTGCTTTTGCTCATCAGCATTCAGCTTCTAGCCAGGGTGCCTGCGGGATCTGCCTGGCTGGCCCAGGGTGAGACTTTAAGGGGCTTCCCAGGTTTTTAGTATCCCTTTGTAGCCTACTCGGGGCCAAAGACCTTCCCATTAGCTGCGTTGTCAAAGCAGGAATTCACGCTGCTGTTTTTAATATCTGTAGAGCAGTTGCATTTCCCTGGGGCTCCTGGAGGCATTTATCCATCTTGGGCTTCCTTCCTTCCCCAAACCACCGTGGAAGCGCCACTTTCGGTGGGGCAGCTGCCCGTGGCAGGCGCCGCTTCGCTGGCCTCGAGTCGTGACTGTGGCTTCACACGTGTAAGTAGCTCTGTACCGGTGTCTGGGGTTTGGGGGTTTTATACCCCTAATTGCTTCCAGCTCACCCCTGCGCAGCAAGAAAATATTTCTGCGTCTTGTTGGTCTTGTGGATTGTGCAGATATTGTGCCATTGGCTTTAGTACCGTATTTTCTGTGCCTTCAAGCTATTTTAGTATTTTTCGTTCCTCTCTTTCCTTCTGCTTCAAAGCTCTGCAGTTATGCTTTGTTGGACAAGTCACATTCCAAGTGGAGTTAAAGTTAAGAAATAAGTCGCTGACAAAGATGTGTATCTTTTATATGAAGTAAGTGTAGCAAGCCAGCACGTTGCTTTAGCTTTTGCATGTACGTTCACTGTTAGCAGCAGTTAAAATACTTTGGGATGGACGATTTCAAGTGTTGATGTGATTGAATAGAAACACTTTGTAGGGAAAAGTAGTTTAATCAATGTTCTGAATGGAAAAAAAACATTTTGTGGTTTTGTTTTCAGAACGCTTTTGCTGTATTTTCTCTTAATGTTAACATTTTGATTCTGTATTGTAGTATGCACATCTTATAGATTATTGTGTGTATGTATTTGATAGAAAATTGAACAAATAGTTTTGATAAGCTTGTGCTACTGTTCCATGAATGCATTTTTCATATTTTACTTTTTTTATTATTTTTTTGGGGGGGGAGCCTCAAATTGTCATCCTTCAGCCCGAAGGCACAGCAGGGGAAGCACCGTGGTGCTGTTTCTCACGGACTAGGAGGCATAGCGGACCAGCGTGTCCTGGCACACCGCTTTTGAAGAGTATTTCAGATTTACTTCCTTTCACTGAAATCTCTAGAAAATTCCTGTCCTTTTCTCCATTAACCAAGACTTTACAATTTCAAAACACCACAATATTCTAGAAAGGTCTAGCAATTTATAAAAATGTGTGGATATTTTATTTATCAGCAACGTGGCTTGGGGACAGACTGATGTAATTCAGCCAGCACTGGTCTAGTGCTCCAGTGCTCTATGACATTTAAGCTCTGATAATTTATACTTTTCTTCCCGTAGTCCAAAGTGAGAGGCGTTCCAGAGATTCAGTCACACTCTGTTGTAGACTACAGCTTTATATTTTTGCTTTTCACTCAGTAAAAGCTGGATAAGGAATTTTATGATGAAACTGCCTGGGCTTTTCTTCTGGGGAAAGTATTTCCGTATTTTTTTCACTCTGGTGTATGTAACAATAAAACTCATCCAAAATTCAGGAAGAACAGGATGCGGGACACAATCTTCAAGCAAAACTGTTGCTGTAGTTGCCAACGCACCTTTTGGTGCACGAGGGGAAGCGAAATGTGGTGACAAACTTCAGTTCTGCTTTACCCCCCAAGGGCTGTCGCAGGCTGGCCCCGTACACACACCTGGACGAGTTCAATCACAGCTAAACTTCTGCAACGTGTTAACTCGACAAAGCAGACTTGTTTTCACGATTTTCACAATTACTCCTCTGTCACTCTGAACATGAACCGCCTCAGCTTAGATTTCCACACATAAAAATCAATTATCTCCAATTTTTTGTCTGCCATTCCACATAATGATTCAATCCTTTTCAGAGGAATTTCAGGCATTTGATTCAAAATCAGTTTGTCCGGTTGAATTTCTTAAATGGAGAGGAAGGGGTGGAACTGTGATTTTTTTTGACTCTCCACAGAGTTGTAGGAAGAACTCAGCCATTTCACAGTCAAAATGTTACATTGAAATACTGCAGACATTACAATATTTTGACGAGACCTTTATTAAAATGTGCAGTGGCTTTTAAACTCTGCTTAGATATTTAACTGGATTCCAAAGTATCATTTCACTTGAAGCATTCAATAAAATCTTAAAAATGTTATTTCATCATTTTGTCATGTTTAGGAATTTTTAATTAAAGATTTCTTCAGATTACTTTTTTAACATTGTTAATACAGCTCTTATTCTGTGAATAGTAAGATAGAGATAAGGGAAAGATAGTAGTGTTATATTGATTGCTTATATTTTGTTGCTGTTTATAAATAAACAACATTTCGTTGTTGTTTATTTT
>JAVJGJ010000014.1:119211439-119221613 GCA_035590215.1 Microhierax caerulescens
TTTGGTCATCTTGAAACTGGTTTACATCCTATCTTCTCCAGTTTGAACCTTGAACCTGGAAAGACTCCTGTTTACCTCTCGGTTTTGCGTTCCCATTTGCTGTGTGCCCCCCCCCAGCATGCCCACCTGGGCTGGTGCCCACTCGCAAACCTGCTCTCTCAGGTTGGGTCCCAGCTACGTGGATACACACACAAATTGTTTTGCAGTTGTTCTTCCAGAAGACCTGGGAGGTCAACTTCTTGGCTGCTACCAGTTCGGCCAGCGAAGGCTTACTGAACAGACGCCGGGCACCCTTCCCTGTGCCCTGGGCAGCACACAGAGCCCATGTGCCTCAGCCTTCGCCACGACACAGGGGCTGCATCTATCTCAGCGGCTGCAGAAAAGTATAAACATTTGTCTTCTGTAAACTGCATTAAGGAGGTAAATGTTTCCCTTAATTAAGAATGAAGTGCAGCAGCTGCGTGTCTGGGCAGAGGGGATGTCTGTTTTAAAGGGATATATACATTTGAATGTGTCTTTGTTCGAAGCTTCAACCCAACTCTTATTTATTTTCTTTTATTAACCAGCTACCTATATATATACCTGCCTAGGTGTGTTGATGAGCTAGTACTTCAAAAATAAAAGAACTGTGATTGTAATCCGTATCGTTACTAATGAAACCGCATTTGAGTGAGACAAAGCTTGGATCACATGAACATGTAACTGTATTATAACAGATCTACCAAGAGGTTTGCAGGGTTGTAGACTGAAGATTAAGTAATTAATTAAGGAATTACATCCACAAGGTGAAAAGTCCCTAAAGATAAGTATGTCAATAGCTGTTTTAGGGAAAGGATCTAGGGGTTCTGCATCTGAACAGTTTTTTGCAAGTCTTCAGTGGCAATGCTTGCATGCCCGTGACTATTTCCCCTCTCGGATAAGTGCTCTCAGTTCTGGGCTCTCAAGATTTTTGTGACAGTCAGAGGCTTTCCCTACATGATGCTCTTCATCGAAGTAGCCTCGTAGACACCAACAGTGCGCCGGTAGTCAATGTGCCTGGAAGCTGCAGGAGCGGACCGGCCGGGTGGTGACGGTGAGGGTGAACGTTTGCCCAGGGAAGGAAGGACGGGCATGTAGGATAAGGGAGCGCAGGACACGGAGCCCGTGGCTAATGCTGAGGAAGATAATCTCCTTCCTGAGCTCTGCTTAAAGACCCCTCCAAATTACTAGAGCAGTTTACATAAAAAAAAAAAAAAAAAAAAAAAGAAAAATCTAACCAAAGCTGACCGAGAGTAAGACCTGCCAGACTGTGGCTTTCCGGACCCGTGCAATGGCCAGATCCTGTGTTGCGGTGACAGTCCGACACAGGTTCGGTGCCGGTTCTGTGTGATGCTTTCCAGTCTTCATTTGTGCCAGAGTGAGAAAAAGGGACTAAAACTCATTTCTTTAGTATGTGGGTATCCTCTCTTCCTGTAAGTTATTTTGAAACATGCTATTTGTACATTTCACATGATTAAATGTGAGGCTGAAGACGCCTGAAATACCCTGTACTCTGCTCACACTCACAAACGCAGTGTCATCTCTGGTAATACATATACAAACGTTCTCACTATTCTCTCTATTTTTAATAGCTTCCATTGTGTTATTAGGAAAAATCTGTATGTGCATAAGTAGTTGTGTGCTTAGTGTATTTATTTTGTAAACACTTCTCTTTTGTTTATTTATTTTGATTTTTAAAAGAGAAACAGATTTTTTTTTAATTTTATGACCTCCCTATTATATTCAACGTGCATCTTTCCACTCTTTTTTTCATAGTAGAGAATAAGTTTTAGCCACCAAATTGGAATAATTCCACATTCCAGTCTATTTTAAGTGACATTAATAGTGATCTATGGTTTGGTTTAGATAATGAGCAGGTTGAGAGGAACATTTAAAGGGGATTTTATACCATTTGTAAAGCAAGCAAGGAGACAAACAAACAAATAAAACAGAAACAATTTCCTGTTTTCCTTTCACTAATTTCTGGCAAGATGAAATACTTTATGTAGCTGTGACTATTTCAGTGAAGTCTTCTGTTTGTTCAGGAAATAACTTTCTCCTGCTCCTGAGATGGAAGACGATGGACGACAAGGATGTTGTACGTTGCTTAAACACAGTAGATGAAAGAACAAATAGCAGTAACCCAGCTTTGCAATACTAGAAAGCAGGAAAAATAAAGAATTGTGATTCTTACAGGTATCTCTTTTGATGATCAAGGACGTTAAAACATTTGCCCATCATGCATCTTCCGTGTGAGATGTTTCTGGAGCACGGCTGCTGTTGAAAGTTGTTTCATATTTGGAATGTGCAGCATGCCCAGGTGTGAACCAGGCGGTGCTGCAGTGTAGTAGGTCACGCACCGCTGGAAAACACCTTCCTGGTGGGTGCTCAGTCACCTCGTACCTGTGACCAAACCCAAGCGAAACGCTTCTATTAATAGAAAATTACATTGATTATATATCTGTATTTTCACACATTTTTAAAGGAAGTTCCCGCCATCATCTGTAGTTAATTTGTTCAGTAAGTTCTGGCCTTTTCCCATTGGTGAGGGTGAAACAATCCACTCTACATCTCAGCTATGCAGCTCAGGTAGGAGCGGGTGAGTATTAAAATCCAAGTCAACAGCCATGGTCAGAAAGTTTAAGGAGGCATTCTACAGTCCAAATAAACAGGTACCAAACTACCCAGGCAGGTCTTTTCCAGCAGCCTGGAAAGCCATGCCAGAAGAGCAGCCAGCGCTGCAAAAGGAGAGCGTGAATTTCTGCAGGCAGTCACCCAGCACGTTTTGTTCACCAGACTGGCGTGTCTAAATCCACACCAGCTCTGTGCACAACAGTGAGCCGTGCTGCCTCCTAACCCCAAGTGTAAACGGAGCTATTACGGAGCCAGGGAAGTCATTATGACGGCTCTTTGTCTAAGTCATCGGGCAGCCTGTAGAACATGCCGTGTTTATGATGGGAAGTGGTGTACGGCTGTGAGAGCTGTATATCACGCCTGTCGCTCTGGAGAGGCACCTGCTGACTGTTCATATGCCACCTTGTAAAGAAGGTACGCGAGCAGCTCAGCTACAAACCCTTCCTTTTATGTTTGATGAAACCAATTTGAACTTCGGTCTGGAAGTAATGGTTAAAGAGGGTGTCTGTTTATAAACCTACGCAGAAAAAAAGAAATTCTTTGCCCAATGCATAAGTGGTTCAAGGACAAAAAAAAAAAAAAAAAAAAAGGTAGGTCCATCCTAATCTTAAAAAAAGTCATGCTGTATTTAGTTGTGAACCACCTTTGGGTGCTTTGAGCTCCAGACCGAACCCTATGGAACAGAAATACTCCTCCAAGCATGCGTGCATTGAGAAGAGGCGAGGCAGAAAGCCAGAGATGTACATGCCCTGGCACAGCATCATCGGTAGCGGTTCCCAGCCCCCTGCACGGTCCGCTTGCCTTTTGGCCCTGCGGTGGATCAGTGGATGGGTGACAGCCCGGCCGCTCCGTACCTCCCATCCCGTGCCTGGGTCGTGTGGCACCACGAACGGCTGCTCCACCTGGGATCTCGGCCCAGCCCCCCCACCCCCACCCCCCCAGCGTGCTGCTGGTGGTGCCCACCTTGGCTTCTGGTGTCGTGGCAGGATTCAGACCTAAGGGAGTCAACACTTGGTAAATGTCTTTTAGGAAAAGCAGTAGGTGTCCTTGAATCCTGTATTTCATGCAGAGGTGCTTGGGGACACACATCAAGGACATCTGCAAGGACTGTTTATGGGATGCCTAAAGCTCTGTCCCTGGCTTTCACGCTCACTCATCCTTAACCCCTCTAGAATTAAGAGATATACATAATAAATGATTCATTATGAGCGATTATCTCTGGAGATTTTTTTTAATCTTACCAAAGCATAGACTATGTCAATCATATGCAGTGTCTCAAATGGAATTACTTCTCGTAATCAACAGCTCTTAAGTTTGATTCTCATTTTCACCCTGTTGTTTTAAAAGGAAACCTGATTCTCGGTGCCTCTTTTGCCAACTGAATGAAAGAATAGTGTATTTTTAAATCCACCTTCAGGACTCAGAACCATCAGATGAACAGCCTCTGGAGTCTTAGGATTTCCAATAAACTTTCATCAACAGAAAATCAATCACTTCAGGGAAAGATATATGTACCCCAGCGGTTGTGTACAAACAGAAGAGAGCTAACACATATTAAATTATATGCCTTATCTTGTGGCACAGTAAGAATGATGTAATCTACATAACCCATTGCAATAGTAGCCTGTGACACAGCAAACTGCACTATTAACTTTAATAAATAATATTTCTGAACGTACAATGGACTACCAGACAGCCTTCAAGAAAAAGTAAGTACAAAAAAAAAAAAAAAAAGTCAAACTTTTGAGACTAAAAACGGAAAAGACACCCAATAATTATCAAGGTTCATGGAAAATGACTTGAAAGTTTCCATTGTGAATTTCTAATATGCATGTAGGGACCCTACTATTGAAAACTTGACAAAAAGTAGACAAAAAGGATTTTCTAAAACAACATTAGGGAGTTAAGTATGCAGCCTGAATTGCGCAGCTTCCATTAAAGGTAATGGGTGTTTCAATGTGCATTTATTGCATTGAAAATTTCCCCTTGATGGTCTCATTTAATCTCACCAAAATTGCAGGCTTCAGACAGAAACGTGCTAAATATTATGCCGTGCAAGAACAACCGGGCACAGCCTTAATTCTGTTCCCCTGCTCAGCACGTGAGGCTGCTGCGGAGCACAGCTTCCCAGAAGGTCCTCGAGTCCCTGCAGAATAGAAACATTTTTCTCCTAGCAAAATTCAGATATCATTATGGTTTAATATATATTTCTGCTCAACCTATAGCATGTTATTATGATTGGAAAACCTCCTGCTGATCTGGCAGGACTTTGAAACCAAATGTTTTGAAGGTTTTATTCCTGTGCAAAACCATAGGCATTCTGTGTGCATTCACAAGGCACAGTGTTTACAGCCAGGTCCTACCTACAGCAAGACCCTCATTCACAAGCACGTGCAATGAAAACATTTGTAATTGTTCTAGCTTTACATCTTTCTGGTGCCAGAACTCATAAAAATGGCACAATTTAAAAAAAAAATATATATATATTTTTTTTTAATAAATGAGCAAACAGTTCATTTTCTTGTTGTGTCCATTCTCCCTGTAGGAAAGTTTGAAACATTCCTGTTCATGATGTCAAAAGAATAAAAAACAGAACAGAAATGGGCATGCAAAAGGTCACCAAATCTGGAAAATTTTCATTCAAAATGTGTTTCGTTGGGAATTTATGAGCAGATCAAAACAAGGTGTCAGAATGACAATACATGTGGGCCATTAACTTTCAGTATAGCAATGGTGTTATAGCTAGAATTGCAGCCCATTTTTCAGTAGTTCATCTAAGCCTTGGCACTTTAAATAATTAAATCACAAAATGAAGAAACTAAAGCAGATGTGATTTTGACCTGTATTTAAAAAAGAAAAAAAAAAAAATCTTTTATACTGCGTGAGTGTGCCAGTGAGCAGATGAGCCCCACTCAGCCTGTTCTCAGCGCACACGGCGCGCTCGGATGTGCACGAGAGCATCATCGAGCCCTGTGTCCTTTTAACAGACGTGGTCCGGAGCCAGGATCCCGAGTAATGCAGGTGCAACTGGAATATCCAGTGACGCTTTGGCCACGTGTATACGAATTACCAGTACCTGATACTGGCAAGAGGCAAGGCAAAGTCCTACCTGCATTTCGTATGCGGCAGGTGCAACTCAGCCCCGTGACTCAAATCGGCAAATGTAGCACCATTATAAACTCTGCCATGTTCTTCGTTAAGGGTCGCCATGCCCTGCGTGCAGGGGAGGGTGCGATGCACGCGCTTTCGCCGTTCTCCCATGTACCAGATGCCCTCGGTTCTACCCCAGCAGAGGCAGAATGCCAGGTGGGGGGGGAGATGAAAGATAGCAGCAAGGATTTAGATCCCAAAGTCCTGCATGTGGATACATCCTCTTAAGTCCTAGGATGACCAGCTTCCATTTCTACACGTGTAGGAGCCTTTTCAGGGGTCAAAACCTGGAAATGTGAGGGACCAGTGCTTCCAGGAGGCCTTTGGGGATCCCTTTGTAAGGACAGTGCAAAACTCACTGCAGCTGGTGGTCAGGTGAGTGGAGCATGAGGCATTAATGAAATGGAGTGACATTAAAAAGCCACTGTCTTGATAACTGCTGTTCATTAAAGGTCAGACTGGGTGGGGAAGCCTCTAACTTACGGACTGGCAGGGCTCTGCCTGCCAGCGAAGGGTGAAGCGAGACAGGTCCTTACCGGTCCTTCTTGAAGAGTCGTACTTTCACATCACAGAGAAGAGGCATCCCACGGCCCTGGCACTTTTCCACTTTTTTTCCCAATATCGGGGTACAGAGAAATGGCAAGACCCATCTCGAAGAAAGCCAGATGCTTCCCAGAATCTGGGAAGTTCCCATTCACCGTAGAGACGGCTGCCTCGGGCATGCATGTTAACTCGCTGTGTTCTGGTTACGCTGCTTTAATCTTGAAATTCTGGTCTCAGCTCTGGAGGGTGATTATATTTCGACCTGCAAATTGCCCGTTCAGTTCTAGTTTTCTCTGTGATAAGGCTGTCAAGCAGTTGCCAAATTTCATGCCAGAGGTGTCTGAACTGTAGTGGTAGATTAAATAGTCCCCGCAAACCACCTTGCTATAAAGGCTTCTCAAACTTATCAGGACTTTTTAGGGATGAAAAGCAATTGTGAGCTGCAGTTATGATCATCATCCAGCACTTAGGTGTTATTGTAACAGAACGAAGGGGGAAAAAAAAGCAAAAATCTATATAATGGCAACTGACATGATTATGTGATGTGTTGGTCCTTGGTAACAAACACAGCTGCTTTTTCATGTGTGAAGGTACAGAAATAGTGTCTGAATCGAGATTTAGTCAAATTTCATTGTCATCCTCTAGAGGTACTAGCCTTTCTTTCCTATTTACATTTAATATTAATAAGGACTCAGAAGAAGAGCAAGTGAGAAAGTAGTACACCACAAGATACTCTGGAGTTTCAAAGTGTACTTTTTTCTCAGTTACCATGAAAATCTCAGTTAGACTTGAAATTCTAGTCTATTTTATTCTGAAACTCTGAACAACATTATTTTAATAGTGCTGAAGCAGAATATTATATTAAACCAGAAGTCCTAGGAATATATGAAAACTTCTAAATCAAAGGTAATAACAACATGAAATCAAACACTTCCAACTTTTCAAAACTTGAGGTATCAATACAACTGAATTAAACCGAAAGGTAAAACATGGTTCAATCTGGTAATTTTCTCTCAGTTTCACGATGAAACTTGGCATGTGTCTATTTTAATTCAGTATTGCTCAGTGTGAAACAGTTCTCTCGAAAAAGCTTTTGACCATATATTATTTGTTAATTATTTTTATATACATCGGACCGATTCTTTGCTTGGTTCCTTCACTTTAAGTAGCAGTGAATGTTTGACTCTCCTGGCTGTGACTGCAAAGCGTTACAGTTGGTGGGTCTTCCTTGCAGCAGAGGAGACACCCCTCAATCAGGTTCCTGCAAAGGGATGCAGCGACCAAGCTCTTTTCTCATCCTTAGGCGTTGTCTTCATACAGCGTTAGCACTCTGCCGAGCTCCAGCAAGACGTTACAGTGTGGTGGTGCACACAGGTCCATCTGCGCTGAGGAAGAGGAAGGACGTGGTGGTGCAGCCGTGTCTGGCCATGTGTTCTGGAAACGCAAGTACCACACGGAGTGAGATTAGTAGATTGGGAGTACAGAATAACGAGTATCAGTACAGATGCATTTTCTCACCAGTAAATCCAACCTTAAGCTAAGTACTCCAAACTACCTCCTTGTGTAGACATTTTTATGAGCAATAAGAAAGGTAGCTTACTTAGAAATGTGCTTTCTAAGCTGTTTGGCTCTCAAAGCTATTTTGAAAGCTTAATGTCTTTGAAGATGGGTTGAGGTACTTCATTTGTATTGGTGGCATTAATAAACGTCTCACAGAGAGCCATTGTGGAGTGGCATGTGTGCAAACCCATACCAGCTCCCTACAGCCAATTCCCTCAGCTCAGGGCTGATGCAGGGCTACTGGCAATATTATCTCGTGGCTCCATGTCCCCTAACGCTCAACATGCCATCCCTCTGCCAGTCTCAATACAGACTAGCATCAAGCAGCTGCCACCAGCAGCTGTGGGCATTCAGCACCTCTGAAAATTAGCTGCGGGGTATCTTAAGTCTGATATTCCAAAAGTGGTGAATCATAAATTAGAAGCTGCAGTTGAAAACATAGCTGTAGTTCTTGAATTTTTCATAAGAACTACTACAATTAAAGCCTTATAGCAGATAAAAATAAGTGGGGAAAATCAAAAGACTTGCTCTACCCGCTTGAAAAGCAGAATTCATGTGAATGATACTCACCCTAATTGTTTCAAGTAACATCTCAGAAGTAATGTTGATAATTTTGAAATAATTAATAAGATTAGTAAATTACCAGTTAAGTGAAGCCACAGTGCAAGGTCAACAGCTAGCGTGGCAGCACACCGAACAGCAAAATGAGCGAATCTGTGGGTTAAAAGTTTGATAAACCTACTGGGGGCTTGGCAAGAAAAGCAGAACATCAGTAGTAGTTAAATTGGGATGGAAATACCTGAAACAAAAATGAATGCAGAAAACTAAGAACCTAAATGCCTCATTTACCCAATTTCACCTTACAGTTTCTTGCCCAAGATCCCACATGCTTATCACATATTTTACAGCCAAGATATCTGATTCTACTCAATAACACAGTTTAAACAGGCAGTGAGACATAGCCCCCATTTCTAAATTGATATTGGTACTTAATTTGGCATCAGGTATCACCAAGAGTATTGCTAGGGTCATCTCGTGTGTCACCAGCTACGCCATGCAAGCTGCAAAACAACAGCTCCAGGTCTAGGAAACCGACTTTCCTGCAATCAGGCGTTGTAAAGAAGTACTTAAGCTGCCAGTCAGCCTCCACATCACATCACTGAGCTGTCATAAAGATCCCTGACTTTTCTTCACAAAACTTAATGGATGTGTCCACATTAGCACTTTACTTGGCACTGGTTTTGGAGTTAATCTCCTCGCTGTCCACACTTAGCAAGCTTTCACATCATAGACTCGTCTCGGAGTGTTCGAGCCGATTTCTTTTGAATGAAAGCAAACCAGGGGACGTGGTCCAGCCACACTTCAGATGCAACAGGCTCAGTGCATGGGGCCAGCCTAGCGCTGGTCTGAAGCACCAGCTCTCTGAAGTGCAGCTAGTGAGAATACCGGTTCCTAAGCACCAGCTGTTTCTGTCTACCAGTCTTGTCTTATCGGCCCGAATTACCTGATAAGGTAGACATAGCTTGTCCATCCATCTGCATTGCTGGCTGGAGATGGCCCGTGAACCAGGCCGCCCACAATTCCTGTGCTGCCTGGCTACTTGCAGCATCGAGACCCTTCTAAGACTTGTTTTCTTCTGTGGGGTTTGCAGAGGACAAAATGAGCTTTGCAGTAGTCTTCCCTTGAGCCCACGTTGGATAGAAGGCAAGCTGGGGTTTGAAAGGTACCAGACTTAGGAGCAAGAGTCTTTGTTCTGCTTCCACGTGGAGTTGCACCAAGCTTCAGAGCCCACGTGTTCCCCTTGCCCACTGGAGCTGAAGCAAAGGAATAGCAGCGATTACTGGTTGCCTGATGCACATCCCAAAAGAGGCGCAAAATATAATGCTGCTGTTCCCCATCTGTGTCTTTTACAGGGTGCGCAACAACACAGGCTTTGGGGTGGAAGGAATTTTTGGGAATTATTTGGGTTGGGAAGGATATTCCTGGGGTCATTCTTCCTGCTCTTCTCATTCCTGAGCCCAGTTTTATCCTTTTCCATCTTCTTCATGGAAACAGTGCTTTGCATTGACTCATAGTGTCCCAGAAATGTTGGAGCACTCTATTTTCTCTTAATAAAAACTTTAATGTCTATAGCAAGCCTTACCAGTTCTAAAAAATATCCATATGTGTTCTAAAAAATCCATATGGTGTGCCTATATCCGAACCAATATGTGGAATTCACAGAAAGCATCCACCAAGCAGCTCCAGAATGCAAGAGGTCCTCAGTAAC